>SWBH01000264.1:0-14868 GCA_024195465.1 Aureobasidium sp. EXF-8845 | reverse complement strand
ACTAATCAAGCCTACTGTGCTCCTTTCCGTGACTTACTACTGCCTCACGTTCGCTTGGGTAGTTGGTATCAACACAACTCTCGCAATCTTTCTGACCCCCCTCTACAACTTCGGGCCTAAACAGATCGGGTTCTTTTACTTCACACCGATCGTCGCCGCTGTCCTCGGGGAGGTCTGTGGTCACTGGCTTCATGATGGAATTGCGAAGCGCTACATCAAGAAACATAACGGACACTTTGAACCTGAAGTTCGCCTCCAAACTATTTGGCTGAGCACACCATTTATGATCGCTGGCCTCGTCGGACTAGGCTTCGCACTCGAGGATGCTTATCACTATATGCTGAAATCCCTTTTCTGGGGTCTTTACGTGTTTGGAATCATGATCACTACTGTAGCTCTCGTAGCGTACAATCTTGACAGCTATCCTGAAGCTTCTGGAGAAGTCTCTGCGTTGATCAACTTTGCTAGAAGTAAGTTTCTCTTAGCGATTCTTGTCTGATTAATGCATACTGATGTGTTACAGCGACTGGTGGGTTTATCATAAGCTATTTTCAGGTCACATGGGCAAAGTCAAGCGGCACGAAGGTGAGCTTTGGCACTCAAGCCGGCATTTGCGTTGGGGCCTTTGCTATTGTCATTGCTCTGCAACTCTTTGGAAAGAAGTTGAGAGCGAAGAGTGGTGCTTTACATTTCGTGACCGCCTGATGGCAATCAGGCTATTCCACTGTTCAGCTGGCTGGAGGGCAGCTCTCGCGATCGCTCAAGGTCGCAGCTTTTTCGATATCGTATTCTCCCAGTGTACACATGATCGTAACTTCTGTGGATGTCGCATAAATTCGTAAGAGGCCTCGACAGAACGCGATATCCACAATGTGATGTTGTCAATTGCTGTGGGTCCGTGGGCTGGGACAAAGAAGGCCCTAAACAAGATGACTCATCGTCGCTCGTCAGAAGATCACAACCGAGATTTCTCATCGCAAGTCCTTGTTATCTATACTTCTGATCCACACTATTATGGTTTCCAGACTCGCATTAATCGTTGTGGACGTACAAGACGGTATCGCCAACTTCATTGACGGTGTGCCCGACGCCGACAAAATTGTGCCAGCTATCGACTCCATCTTGCGTCTTACCCGTCTGCACAACGAAATTGAGATTTGCGATCCAAAGAGCAAAGATAAAGTCGAGATCATCTTTGTACAGCATGATGACAAAGATCCAGGAGACCCCTTGTTTCATGGGAAACCGACCTGGGAACTCGTATTCCGGCCTCGAGAAAAAGCCAAGAACGAGAGATTGGTCTCCAAAGATGTTGGTGGGTATGATTGGTACATCCATTAGTATCAGTTCGACTGAAGTTCTCTTAGGAAACATGTTTGAGTCGAATCCAGACCTAGTGGTTTCGCTCCGTACGCAAGGCATTGAGCATCTTGTTTACGTAGGATTGCAAACCGATTATTGCGTGCGGGCTTCGATCTTGGGCGCGATTGCATCTGGTTTTAAAGCCTCAAAGATCACCCTGCTTCGAGGAGCTCACTCCACGTACGACAATAGTTCAACGGGCAAGTCATATCAGGAGGTCAAAGAAGATGTGGAAAAGCGACTGGCGGACCTTGGAGTATCCTTGCAGGACTGGAACACATTTGCTCTGTAGAGAAAAGAGCTATTTATTGTCCAACATGAAGCTCTCAACATATTCAACGTTCCTCATGAATCTGCCCTTTCTACTGCTTATTGTCTCGCTAGTCTTTTTCCATCTTGGCAGGGAAGGCTTCGACAACTGAGACCTCCAGATCGGCATCCTCAGATAGTGGGTATTTGCCTACCAAAGTTTCCTCAGCCGGCCATATTCTGGACACTGCGATGTAGACAAAGAAGGAAACTAAGAAGCCATAGTACCAGACTAGGTCGGCAACATATTGAGCACCCCCAATATCCAACGACGGCGAGATATTTTTGGCCAGGCCTGGCATCGCTGGCCCCACACTGCACAGCATTGCGACTATAGCTCTCCAATTCACTCCTGCATAGTAGTGATATCTTCCTTGTGGACGGTATAGAGCGGCGATCTCAACGCGACGTGTCTTCACTATCCAGTAGTCTGCGATGGAGATTCCGATGATAGGCGCTGGGAAGATGCCGAGACTGGCCATGAATTCGATCAAGCTGGAAGCGCCAGTGATGATCTTCCAGGGTACCATGATCCAACTCGCGATGAGTGTGGCCAACAATGCAGCCCTGCGCAAGTTGATATACTTGGGGAACAAGCTAGTCAGATCGTTCGAGACTGAGATGACATTGGCGGAGACGTTGACACCGATCTGTGCGATACACCACGCTAGGCCACAATAGAATGCACCGAGTCTTCCGGCTGGAGACGTCCACTTGGATGCAAGAGTTAGAGGATCCCAGATGTACTCACCATACAGTGGCTTCGACGCAGAGGCACTGATCACGCCCAGGAATGCGATGGTGAAACATATGGTAGGGAAGAGCAAAGCCTGGTAGTATATGCTTCGAGGCTTTTTGGTGTAGCGAGTGAAGTCGGAGATGTTGGTTCCAACTGTCGACCTGCGTAAAGTCAGAACACACGTAGTGAGATAAGTTTAATGCTGTGACTCACCAACTCCCAGTCTGAGCTGTTAATGTAGAGATAATTAGCCATACACGACTCTGACCGTGGACCTGCGGTCGTTGATTCCAGATGGTACCCGAGCCACCAGCCATCGTGCAGACTGCGATAGTTGTTCCCACGGCAGCAGTAATTGTGATGAATGCTTTGAACACGAAGAACCATTTCAGCTTGTGGGGTTTGATTAGCAGGAAAGGAAGTTGGAGGCTCCAGAATAGAAGATGACTCAACATCCCTGAGCTTGTGATGCCAGCACTTTCGGGAAGATGGTTGGGGATACGAGCATAGCTTGGCCAAATGGCAGTGAGCATGACAGTCATCGCCAATGATCCGGTATAGGTCTGGATCGAGTGCCAGAACAGCGCAGTCACCATACGACAAATGACCGGTAGTTTTGCTCCGTGATATCCAAAGGCGGATCGACTCCAGATGGGAAAAGGAACTCGTAGGTAGGCACCAGGTGCACCATTCAGAGCGATGGCGCCAGCCATGACAGATGAGCCCAAGATGATGCAATAGACAGCCTCACGATAGGTCAACCCAATTGCAAGTATAGAAGCACCGATCTGCCACGATTGAGCACTAAGCTATACGTTGAATGTCAGTGAAAGTTCTATCAGTCTGACATGTGTTCAGCACAAGGGTGTTCTTACCACATCGCTGATCCAGTAGCCAAGGAACGACAATGGCGTCCAGATCCGCCTCTCTAGTGGAGTCACGTCCATGTCGACGTTAGTCCACGTGCCCTCAGGTGCGAATGATGTAGTTTGCTTTGGCAAAATCCATCCATCCCGATGTAACTTGGTCTTCACTGATGCTCTAGCCGAAACGGCTTTCGAGTAGACGCGGTCGTGTAAAGAACCCATGGTGTAGATGCGGAACTTGAAGAATCATACTGACTCCCGACGCCTGGGACACTGCACATATATATCTGTGCAGATTCTTGGCTGCGCGTGCATACTTATGTTTGCTTATCTATCCGTCGCTTGCTATCGCCACATACTGCGCAGCAATCAAGAACTTGATTCTACTACTAGTACGTTGAACGGAGAGGGTCGGACAAGCATTGCATGGTCGACCAGTAAGAGCTGAAGATAACAAGTTTGCGGACGGACTCAGATTCAGAAAGTCCACCAGAGTAAAGATAGCGATTTTAGAGAGCTGATAAATAAGACCTGGAGGGGTCATGGTGGGGTAACTACGACCCCAACCCCACGATCTTGGCCTAGATAACGGATACATGTACTCAGTAGAACACCTACCGCCGCCGGCGGACGGATCACTTGAAGAAAGGCTCCGGTAAGACGATAGGCAATCGATTCCCCCGCAGCAGCCGTCGTAGATAAGCTGAACCCTTCTCGTGCTGTTAGCAAACTTCTGGCAAGCGCACGGCATCAACCCATCGCATCACTCTCGGCACTCCTCATTTCTTCTTAATCATCCACTCTTTGAGAACAATCCAACCGAGAGATGGATACCATTGTTCATGTGCAAGAACTTACCATCTGTCAAGCTCATGAAGCTTTCCGGAATGGCACATACAGTGTTCAAAACCTCACCGCCGCTTACTTGGAACGAATCCAGCGATTCGATAAATCTGGTCCGGAAATCAATTCGACGCTTGCCATATCTCGGACCGCATTGGCCGAAGCCAAGCAACTAGACGAATACTTTGCAAGCACGGCGACATTTCGAGGTCGACTGCATGGTATCCCCATTCTGATTAAGGATCAGGCCGACACTGAGGGGATTGAGACGATGTATGGATCCGGCGCTTGCCGGGGCAACATCCCTCAAGAGGATGCGTTCCTGGTACACAAGTTGAAGATGGAGGGTGCAGTCATCCTTGGAAAGACGACCATGTCGGAGTGGGCAAGCACCTGGTTCAGCCATTCTTCCGCCAGTAATTGGGTACCAACTAAGAACCCTTACAAGTTGGACCATGACGTTGGTGGGTCTTCGTGTGGCTCTGCTGCCGCAGTCGCGGCCAATTTTGCGCTTCTTGCAGTAGCCGAAGATACGGGGGGCAGCATTCGATGCCCTGCCAGCTTTACCAACCTTGTTGGACTGCGGCCTACACCTGGTCTAGTAAGCCGAACCGGCTTCTGCCCACTCGTCAAAGTACAAGATACACCTGGTCCGATCGCACGTACTGTTCGAGATTGTGCACTTTTCTTCGACTGCATGGTGGGTTTCGACGCTCATGACAGCTACACCGGTGTTGCAGCCATGGCGAAAAGCTTGGGTCTGCCACGCGGAGGAAGCTACGCCCCTGGGCTGGACCAAGGATTGAGCAAGATACGGCATGCCAAAATTGGAGTTCTGGGACAACTCTTCAGATCGGATTCAGATCCTCACTGCCAAGCCGTTAATTTGGTGATTAAAGCGGCTTTCGCAGCTCTGGAGAAGAATGGCGCTACCCTTATCGACGTTCATCTTGACAGACTCGAGCATTACATGACCTTCACCCCAACGTATCTGCAGCGCTCGAGATCAGACATCAATAGCTTTCTTGCAACAAAGCCCCACCTTCCGCAAGATGTGGCTGATATTGTGCCAGAAGAAGCCACTGAAGAGTTTCTCAGTTTCACCTCGCGGATCGCTCATGGACCATTGGATCCTGCTAAGGACCCTGATTACCTCTCTAAAATACTCGATCGAGATGACTTCAAGAGGAAGCTTGACTGCTTGATGGCCTCTTTAGAGCTTGATGCTATTGCGTTTCCAGATGTGCAAATTCCTCCTCCAAAGCATCAAGATGCTACAAATGGTCGATTCTCAAGTTGTTGGGACTTTCCGGTCAACACTTTATTAGCAAGTCAAGCTCGCTTGCCAGCAATCACGGTACCTGCAGGTTTCACGGCAGACGGACTGCCTGTTGGATTGGAGCTTGTGAGTTACGAGTACCACGAGCAAGCATTGTTCGAACTCGCTAGGGGTGTCGAGATCATCGTTGAAGCTCGCCGAGCCCCATCAATCTGAAGGGAATCTGCTCATCAAGACCGGGGCAGTTCGCGATCTATCGCAGAGCCTCCCTTAGTTCAGATACATGCGCCCATGGCGTGTGCTTCTTGTTCCTGGGCGCACGAGGTCAGGACCGGTTACGATGGTCTGATGATCAATCAAGCGCATCATCTCGCTTGCCCATGTTCGAGAATCGAGACGCAGCGGTACAACACAGTTGATCGACAAATCCGTCCGGCTATAGTCATAATGTGATCAAAGTATGGCTATACAACTTTCGGTATACGGCCGTGTAGCTTAGAACGTTGAGCTTTATATCTTATACCTATTTAGCCGCCGCAAGTGGTAGCGATGTGCATCTCCGACCTTCAGTCATTGCCTCCGATAAATTCTCATCCGATGCATCTGCAACAATCGCTTGCTCAGGTTCCTGGCACTTTTGGAATAAACGCGAACTGAATGGCCGGAAATGGACCTGATGTCAAGGTCGGCGAATTGTCTGAACGAAATACAGAGAAGTGGCCTCTGCATGATCGACAATCAAAACGAAGCTTGGTCAAACTGCTTCTCCTCTTTTTATTCGGGCCGTCGGTCTACAAATGAAAACGCGGAGCATTCGAGAAAGCTTGTCCCTGCTTGGTTGTATTTGATAAGGCTTGTATCTCGGATCACGGTCTATACTGATACAAGTAGCCTAATCTCTTGACGTGCTTGAGCCGACCCGGCAGGTGAACCCGCGTGTTGCAGTGGCCCTTAAATCTAGGGGGTCTTTAGATGGTGCACTTTAGCCAAACGATCAAGTTCAAAAGAATTGACTCTTGCGAACTAGTCAGTGCTGCGATCGTCTATCCGTAGCTTATAAGTATCGCACATATTCCTACTTAACAAACATATCAGCCCAGCAACATCTTCACAATCAATCTTCTCTGCACCATGCCTTCGATCAAGTCTATCTTCATTGCTTCTGCATGCGCCGTTCTCGCGCTAGCTGCTCCCGTCAGTGACATCGAGAAGCGTAGTGAAACCATCACTGGCAACAAAGTTGGTAACTATGGTGGTTACTACTTCTCCAACTACGTCGAAGATGGTGCCGACTCTTTGACCCTTGGAACTGGAACTTACAACCTCAAGTGGAGCAGCTCCAACACTGATGTTGTTGCTGGTATCGGTTGGCAGACAGGTGCTGCTCGGTGAATTAAGCAGATCCTCAGCTAGACCCATGGCTCATTTTCACCTAGCACCATCAACTACTCCGGCTCCATCAATGCTGGCGGCAACAGTCTGATCGCCTTGTACGGTTGGACCACTGGACCTCTTGTTGAGTACTATGTCATTGAGACATACGGCACTTATAACCCCGGCAGCGCTGGAACCCACTTGGGCACTGTATGATATGGAATTGACTGTCCCCGTATCCATCGCTGACCTTGGGAACAGGTCACCTCTGACGGTGGTGTCTATGACATCTACGAGACCACTCGCACCAATGCCCCTTCGATCCAAGGAATTGCTACGTTCCATCAATATCTCTCCGTGCGCCAGAGCAAGCGTACCAGCGGTACCATCACTTTCCAGAACCACGTCAACGCTTGGAAGTCTCACGGCTTGGTATGTCACCTCCGAGGTTGGATGAATAATGCGATTACGCTCTTTCTCTCTGGTCTCCAATACATGTGAAGTAAGCACTGGTCGCCTTCGAATCTTAGAGTCCATGTCTCATTTGTGGCGCTACCATCGGTGTCACCAGAATGGAACTTCAAAGTCTGTTCGATCGGAGCACAAATTGCTAGAGGAGACGTGTCCTGGACTGACCTTTCCTAATATCAGGTGTTCCTAGAGGAACGCTTCTACGTCCTTTCGCCACCTGTCCAGACACTCCGGCCACGGACACGATGCTTACGAATCGATATGTAAAATCCGGTTGATTGATGCACAAGGTACCGGGTTTGTTCTACTTTCCTTGTCGACTTTGCATACTATGACCCGGTCTCTTGTCTTGCAAAGGTGCGATTCAAGGACAACAATACAAGTCCTGTTCACGGAGACCGTCGTGTCAGCAGGTAGAGTGGACAGGGACCGATTTAGAATCTGACTATCGATTATGTGGGACGGACGGTAAGATTGCAAGTTCAGGCTCTCCCAAAAGGTTCTCCGATCCGCCGTATGCAGGCCACCGTTGATGTCCGTACGTCAACACCCATAAACTATTCGTGCTCCATCTGATTGTCTCAAGCGACCCTAGATTTAGAAGCGTTGGAGTGTAGGCTTTGAGAGACCCTGGACTCTGTTACCGACTCCGTGGGAACTCAGTTGCCGTTGTGGACCTCCTCGCACGCGTTGGAGCAATAAAGGCAAGTCGATAGCATGGTATGTGAGCTGACCACGGCTTAGCTGAACATGTTGGCGCCGGGGGTCCAGCTGGACATCTTGAAGCAAGTAAATCACCCGCGCAAAAGCCATCCAGCTCAAGGCGTCTCGTGTCCGTTTCCTGTTCATGGCTCGATGGCTTAAGAATGGACCGGGACTGAGAGCACAACGCTGGGCTTGACACGCTGTGCCCGGCGTCAGTAAGCTTTCCACAGTCTGCCTCTTCAGCTAGGCCATCCACGTGATGCGCCAGAAACCTCGGGTAGGTGGACCTCATTCTCAGAATGGCTACCGTAGTATATGTATGCAGAAACGTGGCAGCGTCCCGACGGCATAATAGCACACAAGAGTCAAGCCTGAAGCACAACCTGAGAAGAGTTCAAGCTGAGAGCGAAAAGCTTAAAGAAATTGCGGGGATCTCGTTGCCAAGCAGCGCTCGGCATTCGAACCATAGCTTGGCAGGAGGTCGCTCAGCAAGATTCTCCACGTGCCTACCGATGTTGTTTGTTCGGTAAGGTCTGGTAGTAAGTGTAGCCTGATCTGACATGCCGCAGAAACGACATGAAGATCCCTCTCGACATGGTCGCTGTACGAGTTTTTCGTAGATATGCCAACCACAAGCCCGGCCAGACTCTTCGCTGTCACCTGTCAGCGTGCGAGGGTCAACGCCAAGATTGGATCTAGGTAACGGAGAACGACCGAGAGTTCAATTTGAACGATCAGGTCAGTTGGTGGGTGGTGTAATCCTCCAGCTACTCGTACCTTGACCTGCAAAAGTGATTTGCTCAACGTCGATTGTACTCCGAGTAGCTAATTCATTGGCAGACATTGGAAGGACTTGAAATCATGTCCAACCACCTCAACACTTTATGTTGAGGCTTGGTATTGAGTTATATAGTCTACAGGATCACATTCGAGATGCAATTGCGGCCCCCGGCAACGTCAAAGACCGCTTGGGCACCTGGGACAACAAATAGCTTACACGGGCGTATCCAGCTTCGTATGCGTGTTCGTATCCGTACGTTGCGCATTATCCCGGAGAGAAGTGATTCCGCGAGTTTGAGATCCAACATCCGTCATTGAACTCAAGGATGTAACAAAATTTGTATCCGTACTATGTGTGACGTCTCGGAGGGCACTAATTCCGGGGATCTGATATCTAACATCATCGAAGTCATAATTGTAACGGCTTTCGAAGTGTTCCAGATAAAAGGTCAGTACATTCGTGTCGCATTTTGGCCCGTTGATTTATACCTTACCACATCATATCGGACTCGAATCCCCTTAGCTCTACTGCTCGACGCCAACATGACCGACGTTCATCATGAACTCCGCATGGTCCGTTACATTCCAAGTCTTGAGCTCAATAGCTGGAAGCTACGAGCCTTGCGATTTCTCACTGGTTACATGAACATGAGCCCCAAACCTTTGGACACGATCGAGAGGGAAGAGATGATTATCAGCAACTCAGGCGGTAATCCTGATGTACAAGTCACCATCACACGACCCCGCAAACACTCTGAGAATATGCCCGCGATCTTCTGGATACACGGAGGAGGACTGGTCTCAGGAAATCGGTTCATGGAGGCAGGATCGACAGACAGATGGGTAGAAATGCATGGCGCAGTGGTGGTCTCGGTGGAGTACCGCCTTGCTCCCGAGCATCCAGCACCAGCCGCCATCGACGATTGTTTCGCCGCGTGGAAGTGGATGATCAATTATGCCGAGATGCTCAAAGTCGACAAAATGCAGGTTGTCATCGGTGGTAACAGTGCTGGAGGTGGCCTTGCTGCAGCCACTGCACAACGCATCTTTGACGACGGTGGCCAACAACCAATACTCCAATTCCTCGTCTACCCCATGCTCGATGATAGGACTGTCAATGCCTCCAGCGCTAAACAGCATTACATATGGACGACAAAGTCGAATTGCTTTGGCTGGACGTCGTATCTGGGCTGCACCCCTGGCAGTGAGCAGGTACCGAAGTACTCTGTGCCGGCGCGTCGTGAAGACCTTCAAGGGCTCCCACCTGCGTGGATTGGCGTCGGGGACCAGGATCTGTTCTTCGAGGAGGACGTTGCATACGCAAATAGGCTGACAGCAGCTGGAGCAGACGTTGTACTTGACGTTGTCAAAGGTGCATTTCATGCATCTGAAGGCCTATTCCCGAATGCGGAGCCCTCGAAAGCGTTTTTGGAATTCCAAGACGTAGCGTTGAGGAAAGCATTCGGACCTCGGCGTCAGTAGACGATGCTATCAGCAAAAGATACTAACATCTTGCAATCCTATGATAACATGAACAAACCTCAACTCTATGCTGTAATTGAGACGGATATACGCGCTTGGTGCTCGACGACACGTTTCAGAGCTTCGTCTTGGTATAGCTACCTCACATATAGGCGTAAGGAGGCAACAAGGAAGGTCCGCGGTAGCGATTCCTGTGGCGATTTGTACCACGCGACACATTTGAATATTCGTGTGGAGAGATACAACCAGGCGCTGCGTGGTATCCTGCGCATCGACGGCGGCACTTCGATCTATCACAACGGTTTGACTATCCTTAGCTCTCATAACATTTTGTTTGTATATCATTCGACTATATCGAGACATCAATCAGCTCAGGGCGTGACTGGTCTCTATCAACAGTTTATCGTGTCTTTGATCACATCTTTGATACAGACATCATAGTCTGCACTCATCTGGAAGGTCAGCCTGAAATCCCAGCTGTCTGGATCATTGGTAAGCGTGATCAACTCCCAGTTTTTGGGAGAGCCACAAGCTTTGACATGACTCTCAAGGGGTTTAGTGGTCCAACCGCGTCCCTCAACGGTCCACAGATTTCCATCATGAGATACGTTATGGTCGCGGCTAGGTTTCGCGGCGGGTATCGCGGTCGTCTGCGATGGTTCGACGGAAGTGACGGGTGGCTCACTAGAAGTAGAAGTCACTTCCATTGGAACAGTTGCTGGACTCATGATGGTACGTCCAAAACATACAGAACCAGGCACGCCGTTCCCGAGCTGACTGAAGCTTGTACACTCCTGAATACTGCAGTCATAATTGGTCCTGGTAGTCGTCCTGAGTGCTGCGGTCGAGGCTACCGATGAGCTTGTCTCGACAATGCTATGGAAAGTGTACGGACAAGCTCCGCTGACAATCGGGGATGTCACTACATCCGCTTCTTCACCACACTCGCAATCTCACAACGAAATCAGGAATGCAACAACGGCGCATCCTCTGACCGATCATGTCTGACACAATGCTTATTACATCTTTGCTCATTCTCCAAGCTTTTTGAACAAGCTTTCTCCCTAAACTTCTGTTACCTTGAATTCTCAGAATGGTCAAGCTTGCATCCATCATCACCGCCAATGGCGCTTTTGTGAAAGATCAACCACTCACTGCTGTCTTTGTCGGAGCAACGAATGGAATCGGAGAATTCACGGTTCGAGAACTTTGCAAGACCCATGGCCATGATGGACCTGGACTGCAAATCATTATCGTTGGTCGCAATGAGAAAGCTGCACAAACCATCATTGAAGAGTGCAAGACGATTTGCTCCACCATCGATTTCCATTTTATCCAAGCTGGGGACATCAGCCTTCTTCAAAGTGTGGACAAAGTGTGCAAAGAGATCCAAGATTTATTGGAAGCAATCAAAGCAGCTGGCATAGATATCCTGATACAAAGTCAAGGTAAAGTAGAGTTCGGAGGCCGCATCGGTATGTCTTTCTTCTGCTCCTGCGTCATTCAGCTGCGCTGACATCTCAAAGACACAAAAGAAGGCCTCGACAAATCAATGTCTTTGCTCTACTACTCGCGCATACGATTCATCACAAACCTTCTCCCAAACTTACTCTCGTCAACACTTCCCACTGGCGCGAAAGTGATCTCCATTTATGCAGGCGGTATGGAGGCGCAAGGCAGTCTGTTCCCAGATGATCTTCCTCTAAATCAACACTATTCCTTTGCAAACTGCCGCACGCACTCCATTGCCATGAAGACGATGTTCTTCGAAGACCTGGTCGCAAAGTATCCGGGCAAGCTCTCTTGCTCTCACGTCTATCCTGGTTTAGTTGTCCACAAGGGCTTTGACGATCCAAACTTTCCATGGTGGTTCAAGGTCGCTTGGAAAGGTGCAAAGCCTTTCGCAAGATTCCTTCCCATGCATCTCAAGGCAGACGAGATTGGACAGAGAGTGCTGTATCTCGCGACCGACAAATATCCAGCTAGGATACCTGAGGAGAAACAAGAGGATCGTATGGCCAGAGCTACCGATGGCTTCCAAGGAGGAGGTGCGTATTCTGTAGCGTACACAAATGAGGTAAATGATGTCCGGAGCTTCTATGAGAAACTGAGACCAAAGGGTTTCAAAGAAGCAGTACTTACACACACTGGGAAAGTCTTCGAGGCTATTGAGAAGAACAGCATCTACCAGCCGACGAAGATGGATTGAGCTCCGAGGGGTCCAGCATCTTTCTTTCCATAGTTTTGTGTTTTGATTCTATGATTAAAGTCGCCATGGGAAGATCGAGAGTTTTGTTTTCCAATCCGCAATGACGAACTATGATGTAACACTCCAATTCACCGTGATCACCAAAAGAAACCCAAGCAGAGTACAACTCTTTGATTAACACATAACCAACAATAGCTATCCTATACACGATAACAATTGGAAGACAACATGCCTCTCTCACGCGACGAACAGATTCTCGAATATGGCTGGACAGCCCTTCCCTGCGACCCCTCACAATGGGGCGGCAACAAGAAGAACCATCATGAGCCTCTACCTCAACTCTGCGAACAAGTGCGATTACCGGATACATCACTAATCAAAGCCGCTATGGAGTATGTAAAAGCCGAACTTCCAGAACATACCTTCAACCACAGTATGCGAGTATTCTACTACGGTAACTCATCGTCCTGTCTCCCCTTCCCTAAATGTCTCAGACTAAGTAAACGCATACAGGTATGGCAATAGCCGCCCAACAGTTCCCCCACTGGCAGTTCAGCACAGAAACCTGGCTCCTAACCTGTTTATTCCACGACATTGGCACCATAGGCAAACACACCCACGGCACATTCATGTCTTTTGAATTCTACGGCGCATACCTCGCTCTCACCACTTTACTTACCCTCCACTCTCCACCATCACAAGCAGAATCAGTAGCCGAAGCTATAATCCGCCACCAAGATCCCGTGGAAACTGGATACATAACGACAATAGGATTGCTTATTCAATTGGCTACTCAGTACGACAATATGGGGTATAGAAGTGGATATGTGCATGAAGACACTATCAAAGATGTTGTGGCGGGATACCCGAGAAGAGGGTGGAGTGGATGTTTCTCTGCGAAAATCAGAGAGGAAGTGGAAGTAAAACCTTGGTGTCACACTACCGCTTTGGAAGAAAAGTTCCCTCATGATGTGGAGAATAATGCATTGATGGCACCTTGGGATGATAAGCTTTAGTGTTTTCTGTTTACTTGCCAAAATGACTGTATAGATTATGTGGATCAAGGATCTTTACTTTGCTTTCTCTCTGGCACGTCTCTTCTCTTCAGCCTTTTTTCTTTCTTCGCCATCTCTTCTTTGTTTGTCCGATTTTTGCCTTTCTAGCAATTCAGCTGGCCATTCCATAGCCTTGCCAATACAAGAAAGCATGACTCCATCACCTTCGATGTAGATGGGAAGTTGTTGATCGTGAGCCAACACAGGGACACCGTATCTAGCCTCCACATCACCTTTTTCATCAGCCACAGGTTCCACTACAGTCTTGATGGTGTCCGTAGCAGTGTTGTTGTCTTTGTCGTCTTTTTCAAGTTCTGAAGATTTAGCATATCTCCACCAATCTAGTGTGCGGTACAAAGGTAAAGTAGCCGAGTAGACATTTCCACTGCTAAATACAGATGACAAAGTAGCCATCCATGGATCAAACCCCATCTCTGTATCCTTTTCCGAAAGAACGTCAATTGGTATCTCAAAAACCTTGGGTTTCTCAGGATACAACAAAAGTCTTGTCTTATCAGTCAACTTCCTAGCATAACCCGGAGACTTAACAGAGTCAATATGACAAGTTCTGGTCTCTTCATTGGTGTTGTGATCCGTAAAGATGATTCCAAAATCAGTCAGGGCACTGCGAGGGTGGAAAAAAGTATCGTAAACCTCGGTGTAGGCGAGGATAGGTACGCTGGCGTCATGGAGGGTCAGTGTGATGAGGAAAGTAAAAGGGTTCTTGCCAGAGAGATCGAGGATGGAGTCTGCACTTGTAAGGTTGGCGGTGAGGTAGGGTTCTGGCTCTGCATTTGGGAATTGCATTTTTTTCGTGGTGGGCTGAGGAGGGTCGCTGTTGTTGTGATGGGAAGATAGAGATGATGATGATGATGATGATTAGAAAGAGAGGGATCAAAACGAGACTTATACAAGGCCATGAGGCAACCGCCAAGGGATGTGCTATACACACCAATGAGCACAAAGGTGGTGGCGAGTTGCTGCCTGAATTCGCCACGCTTGACACACGACGGCCTACCTATAATAGTCTGCGAGAATTGCATGCTTCTCTTGCGAGAACAACGAGGGCGTGACGGCGAAATGAGGGGACAGAAAACAAACAGGCTAAATTGCAGGCTATGATTGTGATGACAAAAAGAGACAGAATATCCATCTAATTAACCAGCGTGCTCTTTCTTCTGCCCTCACCTGCGACACCACCAATAGTCGCTTCCTCAGGGGCACTACCACCTTGATTGGCAAAGATTCGTCGTAGATGATTAGTAGCATTGAGGTAATGCTGCTTGACACCAGGAGTAGGTTTGAGAGGGTTGGGTGCCTTGTCCCAGCCATGAGGCACGCCTTCAATCATTTTGTAGTGGACAGTCTTGTTGATGTCCTTGCCAGTCAAGCGA
>SWBH01000263.1:0-14890 GCA_024195465.1 Aureobasidium sp. EXF-8845 | reverse complement strand
ACTGTCAAGAACGGAAAGACCAAGGTGAAGCCTGATCAAAAGGAGCCTCTCCAACAGCCTATCAAGCTGATTGGAGGTGTCGTCGCCGGTGCATCCACCCCATCGACCTCGTCGGCCTCTGCGTCGACGTCTACAACCCCATACATGCAAACCGAGCAGTACCCTCCAGTGAGTGACCTGTCTGGCAACCTGACTTCTCCTCAAGATCTGTCGCTGCCCGCGATGGGCCAAGGTATCATGACCCCCTTCGAAAGTCCCGAGTTCAACATGACTATGGACTTCCAACCAGAGTTTGTGGATCACTTCAACTTTGATTGGGCTGGTGCTTTCACCCCAAGTGTCAACAACCCTCTGGTCTACACTCCCTCTCTTGTTGATGACCGTCGTCTGTCACACGACTCGTCGGCTGTCAACACTGCACCCAATTCGGCGCTGCTTCAAGGTGAGACCTCGTTCGACGATGCATTTAACCCTCCCACTCCGGACGACAGCCCACAGTTTGTCGTCAACGGCGACTTCAAGATGGAACAAAGCCTACAGGCCGGACCCAGCAACTACATCAGTGACCAGAGTCTGCTGTTCACACCTCCACCTCAGTTCTTGGTCAATGGTTCTGACCCTATGCTCACCACTGCCCAGCCTCTGACAAACCAGGGCTTTGGCGGCAACGTTCCTGTAGACATGAACATGGTCGATGATGACTTTGACATGTCCCAATACTTGCCCTCCGACTACAACAACAATGACGCTCTGTTCCCCGCCAACAACGACTACGGTCTCGGCGCTCAGTTCGATGAGCAATCTTTATTCCTCTCGAACAACATCAGCAGCACTACCAAGGCCAAGGAAAATCCTTACGCGAAGTTCTTCCCCGAGCTCCAGTAGTGAGCTGACTCTTACATCATCATCAACTTTCACAACTTCGACATTTTTGCTTTAGGTTATCATCCTTACTCCACGCTATTGTCGTGTCGAGTTTCTTCTTTCTTTTTCATATACCTGCACGCGTTCGTGCTTTTCACGATGGTTACGACGACAAATAATACTTTGGATGGAAGGTCCACGAGAAGGATAAAATAGGATGTTCACGCGGAAGAAAAGACAAGACAAAAAAGAGGAGGCTGCTTCTGCTACATGCTTTGCTCGACTTTTTCTTTTCGTTCAAAGCGGCGTCGGATGGGTTATGGTTTCACGGCGCAAAAGAAGGTTGTCGCAATCTGAGACAGCTTTCAAGGTTTGCCGTTTATCTTCACCCAATTTGACTTTCTCTGCTTATACTCCACTGCAGAGGTATATAGACCAATCCAATCCCTCTCACCTGATACAACACATGCCTTCTGAAGCTAAGTGCACGTTCGATTCACGCTTGCGTTCGTTGTTTCGCTTTCGAAACTGCCTCGCAGCGCTGTTCAAATTGGCAGAGTACGATCAGGCCTATCAGCTGCGTACGTCTTGACTTTTAGAAATGTGTGGTCTCGAGCAAAAGATGTGGCCAAGACCTGATAGTCTTCATAATCTACTAATAAGAATAGGGTGATGTGATCGTGGTTTTGTTCTGTCAACTCAAACTGACGTGCTGATAACCTCCACCTACCATTGACTACAGCATAGCCATGAGGCGATCATATAACCAGACGATCCGAGCAGATATGATCGACCGTCCCTCATCCTCCTCGTATCCATCTGACATTCTCGTTTTGCCAAATCTCGACTTTAAACACGGAGCTTCGAACAGAACTCCACCTCCAACAACTAATTTTACAGTCTTTCGTCGTTCTGCTCAACATGTGCATTTGATCCCCAAGACTTTGCTATAAGGCAATGTCTTCTCCATCAACAGGCAGACGTCGCTCCTCTCTTTCCGCCGCTTTCGACCACTTTCGTGACAGGTGCCGCAAAACTCGCATCGACAGTCTTCTCTCGCCTCCGGAGTTGGACTCTGGTACCTCCAACGATGAAGGTGGAGATTTGTCGTCTTCCAGCTTGGAAGGTGTACCTTTGACTTCTGGATCCTCAGACCAAAGTCTTGGTATCAATGTTGACATGAAAGTCAAGGAGGAGGAAGATGCGGGAAAAGATGAGGTAAAAGAAGAAGACAAACAGAGTCATCGTGACAGCAAATTACCACAATTCATCTTTGATGATGACGGCTTTGGCGACTTGGAATCGGCTGCAGAACAGTCGAGCTTTACTAGCCCGGATGAAGATAAAAGACTTCTTTCCGCTCTTGCTGTCTTTAGCGCTGAAGTCACCGAAGCCGAATATTTTGGGCGATACTTCTTTCTTTCACGTCAACGTAATACTGGCAAGCAACCGCTACAAGAGGAAAGCATCAGTCCTGGCGAATGTGTCAGTATTGGAGTTGGGAGCAATAGTGTCTCGGGTTCATTCACAAGGTTACTGCACTCGGATGCTTCGGGCTCAACATGGGACTTCGAGGTCGGTGTGCCATTGCACAGGACTGTTGCGAACGGCAATTTGCGAAGAGAGTGGACTAGGCAGGTGCAGACGGAGCCTCAGACACAAGAGCAAAGTGGAGTGCAGAGTACACATGCTTCTCTGGACCAGCTGGTGCAAGACACTGTGTCCATGGAAGAAAATGGAGATGAAGATGACAGTGGAGAAGAAGATGACGTTCCAGTCATGAGAACAGTCGATGGTGTATGCTTGGATGCCAGACCATTGATCAGACATTCAGGCACTTCAGCACCAGCACACAGCTCCTTGCAACTGCACGAGATGGCGACCTCCACCTCCAAAGCCGCTGCAGAGATTCGAGGGCCTTCCAATCCTCGCCCAAGACTTACATCTTGCTTCTCATCCACAAGCGAGCCAAGCGGAGCTGATGGATTAGACTTACCTCCCCGCCGCCGCCGTAGCACTATAAAACCAAATCAACCACCACCCTCAATAATATCAACAAAACGCCATCAAACAACCATAGAACACAGCCACCACATCCCCCCCCTACCATCCCCTCCTCACCACCGCCTCTCACGGCGCCTTCTCCGACCAAGAACCCTTCTATTACTCCCACACCCCACCCCGCGTATTATCCTTCTTCAAACACACCCTCAGCATCTCCAAGACTCAACCTTTCTCAACCCTCTCCTCACGATCTGAAATTGCTATGTTTCATGGTGCTGTTAGCCAGAAGCTACATACAGCGATCAATACTGGAGAGATTAAACCGTGTCGGATTGGTGTTAAGGAGAGAGTGAGGAGGTTGAGTGGGGCTGGGGCGAGGAGAGTAGGGGAACAGGGGAGGGAGATTGGTGAGGCTGTTGTTGCGTCTGGGAGTGTGGGTGTTGGATGGGGGGATATGGGGACTAGGGCTGAGGAAGCAATGAGGAGGAGGAGTGCTGGGGTTTGGTATGGGGGTGGGTTTGTTTGAGGAGGGGTTCGTGGGATGGCCTCGTGTGTGGTAATGTTTGGTGCTATTGTAGGGATTTGGAGGTGAGTAGTAATGGTGTGAGACTGTGATCATCAGAGGATATCTTTGTTGCTCGCTGACTCTATGTGGGAGTTGATCAACGAGAGAAAAAGAGGGGGAGAATACGATTAGGTCTTTGCGGCCATCATTCGATATCGGAAGTAGGTGGTCAATACAGCAGTGCGCTCCAAGCTATAGTCGTAATTGCGACTTGACCGACAAGTGTTACCGATCCGATTTGTATGTTCTTAGCGTGAGGTGAGGCTTTCTGCCAGCGTCCACAACCGTAACCGTGTTCCAATCAAGTCCACATCGACAATCAGAACCTTCTTGACACCAAGTCGGAGCTGATGGTCATCGTTGACATCCACATGACAAGCGCGCTAGTATCCACCGAATGATCGCCCGCTCGCTCGCTGCTCCAGCGCTGAACCAAGAGACGCTAGCGCTAAATACATGTTCGACATATTCGTTGAACAGTTTCCTCTCATATAAGGTCATGTCCTTCAAGGATTGAGCTTGAGCATTGTCGAACGTACATCACACATCAGTGCCGCTTACTTCCTCTCTTCAAAGATATATCACAACCTGTTGTTGCAGTATCATATCATGGATATCCAATTCGACCCTTTTAGCTTTGGCGTCGCAACCTTTGCCCTCGCTGTTGCGGTCATGCAACTTTACTGGAATCGCCCTGGTGCTCAGCGTCAGAACGCTGTGGGTTGACTACTCTACCCTTCATATGATCCTATCGCTTCTGACAACCAACGTCGTAGCCCGTGGGCGACAACGCCTAAGCAATGCACATCCAACAGTCGATCTTCTCATAGATTCTGTGTCTTCACGACTCGCAGCAACTACACCGATCAAATCATGTTCCCAAGTTGTGGGGAAGATGTGGAGGACGTTGCATACCTAGCATGGACGGATGTTGGCAACGTGCTTACCCCTTGCTTCGCGTCTTGACCTTTCTTTGGTTCGTCTTCTGGTTTACTTCGCCTGTGTGTTGTCCGCATTTTTGTCTTGATAATTTCCTCTGTATATTCGTTACGCTATAATGATGACTGATACGATGATCCTCGAGCAATGCTCTCACTCTGTTCTGTCTGTGCATGGGTTCACGTATCTACAGTGCTAGAGTCTGTCGCTGCCACAAGGCATTTATTCTTCACGTGTACAAAGTCGAAACTCACTACGTCACCAGCCCTTGAATTGAAGGATGTTAGTCTCGAAAGCCGCTCTGTGATTTGATTGGCAGCTCAGCCGTGAGCCGTCGTTCAATTGGCTAGAAGCCTCTTTGTGCCTGCAGCCACTGGACTTAGTGCGGCAGTGCCCACCAAAGTGTCACTCCTTGGATATGGGTACCATGCGATGATCTGCTATAAGACATGGTCAACCTCTTCGTCTAATTCTAACATATCCGCCAACTTTCCACTCATATAATTCTAGCGATCATCAGTAGAGGGTGGAAGCTCTTACTACGAATCCTTACTTGCGTCACATAACCATTCACCTGTGGGAAAGCGATCAGTCTCGTACCGACTCGGCGCATCGTACCATACCAAATCTGGCAACCATGGACGCCGGACTGGTCCTCGGCGCCATTCAGACTATCTTCGCAATACTCGGCGTGGGCATCGCCACCATCCAACTTCTTCAGCAGTGGCCCCGACCTCGCATTGTGGTAAGTCTTCTCCAGGTTTAATGCTCCATGACACTAGTTGATTGACATATGTCGTGCATAGAACGATGATGCTATTCGGGTAGCGGCTCCGGCCCGAGAGTAAAACGTGGTAGATCTGGGGTAATTAAGAGGGACTAACGCATTCGAGCAAGGATCAGGCTAATCTTGCCATTCAGATCTTGATATCAATGAATGATTGAGTCGACACGATGATGCGGCGATGTGCTCGTCGGGAATGTTATTTATACTTGCAAGTGATTTTCCTACTTTTGATTTGGTACTGCGTACTCGAGGCTGGGAGATATCGTAGAAATATCAACGCTTGTGTTATTGTTCCAGTGTACATGAAATTCGAATGTGCAATAGAAGACCTCAAAACAAACATAAACTCGACGGATCAATCGTATGAAACTCAATGACACGAATAAGACGACAGAGCAGTGAAACAAACAATGGAGAGGAACACGAAAAAAAGTGTCAATTGACATAACACAAGCTGAAGCCGGTCATATCAAGCACATAGAGGTCATGCATGATGACGCCGCCGTGTCTGCATCACTTGTTAATAGCCCCGTTGTCTAGGTAACGAATCGTCCTGAGATGCGCGCTCTTATGCTTGCCCGTGTAGCACGTAAAGTTCTTCGACCATCTAGATTGCGAGTTGTCAGTACGTTAAAGATGGGAAGGTGAGTGATACTGCATACTTGAGACCTATGCTGGGGTCGGTTCCAATAGAGCTGAACAACAGCGATGGCAAGAGCGAATGTCGCGACACCGAAACTGAATGGATCAAATTGAATATCCATGATAATTCTATGGTGGACACTTGAACAAAGTATCGGTAACGCGCTCGATGGTTTTGCACGTCCTGGAATTGATAATGTGTGATTTGGGATTGATTTTAGGCGTTGGGACTCAGTGTTTCTGTAGAAAGTTGTGTATATGGAGTTCTTGATGAATTGCGATGAGAAAATGAAATGGTCTTATTATGCTGAAGCTTTAAAGTAAAAGAAAGACGCTGCTGGTGTGGAGTTCACCCCAACGTCCGAGGCGCGAAACAACACCAGGTCGTGTGGCCCATGCGTGACTGATTTTCACCCGCGCGCAGGGACAGGTGAAGCACTCTAATGTGACGAGCGTGGCTGTGCCCAAGAGAGACTGGGGAGGAACTAGGTCGCTTGAACCCTCGATACCTAACGAGGCGTTCGTCAGCAAGACGGTGTAGTCATTCGAGGGCCAACAGAGCTCTTTCTGCCTCCAATGACCGCTAGAGATATTTATGTGTTGAACTCTACCCGTCCGCACTGTGCGGGCGAGTGGCTTGCCTCCGTGGGTTAGTCGAGGAGACTACTGCAAGCATGCCAGACAACGGTCGTCCACGTCAAAAGGTACTCTACAAGATCATATTACATCTTATTCTCCGTGACCAAGTCTTAGTCCTTCGCAGTAAAACCTCGTTTGTGCCTCGTTTCCAGGGTCATAGAACATATCGTGATTGACCCGAGTCCAAGGATTTTATGAATAGCTGTAGTCGAAGGGGGTAGTTTCTCCACTATCACCGTAGACGAAGGACAGCTCACGAGAACTGATATACTAGAGCATGGATTGTGATGGCGTTTAGAACCCCTTGACCAAGACGAGTATGGAATGGATCGAGCAAGCAAGAGATGGTATGGGAGCGAAAAGTAGGGGTGGCAAAGTCGAGCTGTTTGGCCGCTGAGCCCCGACCCGCACTGCATGCATGCGAGGGTTTTGATTCTTGAGCCATCCAGTTGGTTGGATCACACAGTAGGATTAAGGAAGAACACTCATTGTAACAAGACAGCGTTGGAGAAGATCAGTGCCGATTGGAACTTGTCGTAAGATCTGCCATTTGCTCCGAGACTCACGGCAAACTTGTGAACTTACCTCTTGCGGGACTCTTGCAAGGATATCAAAGTGGGAACAATCCTTCTGTAGTAAAGCACCGAACTTGTTGACGTCACTGTCGCGGCTATGTCTGGAGGAGAGAGGAGGAAGGAAGCGCTTTGTCGCAAGACTGACACGGGCACGTGACGAGCGAGCCCTCGCGCCGCAAGCCACCTCTCTTTTCGCCAACTCGTCTCGCCATTTCTTGTCATTGAGTATGCCGGCTCCAGCATGACTAGCTGGTATCAACCAGTTGAACGAAGTCTCCCTGGAGTCCACGGTACCTGCTTGTCGTCTTGATGTTGAGTGTTCTTACACCCAGGCACCGTGTCTGCCGTCAACTCGCGGCTAGTTCATCCATGTTACCATCCGACGACGAGGCCAGGTCGAAATTGTAACCGTATTTGCCGAGGTCACGTCCATATCGTTCTTGACCTCTTGCCCGGCCAAGGATCTGTTCTCCAAGCTACTGTCTGTTTTATTTCCACTGCGGCGGTGGTGGCTTGTGCGCCCGAAGCTGCTGTAAATTGTTCCCGTGCCAGAACTCATTTTAATCGATATCTGCGGCTAGATCATCGCAAATCAATATTTCCTTCGTAATATTCCACTTCTCTCATCGATTCAACCTTTCCACCACACACATACACACAAAAAGGCCAGAGGACTAAATCATGGCTCCGCCTTTCGCCGACCCGCCTCCCTTTGATAACAGCGGCCACGACCCACTCGCTGTACCTGGATTAGGATTTCCTGTGGAGCTAGAATTACATCCTGAGAATCGATTCACCCATGGGATACGCGAGTGGTTCCAGGAGCCAAATATCACAGCCCGGGAGCTTGCTATGCTTTCTTTCATGGACAAAATCACCGACAAACCTACATGGTCGACAGATGTCTTTGACGACAAAGCTACTTCTCAGTTGTACCAAGAAGCACTGCGTAGCCGTCTTATCAGTCCACAGACATGGGTCTGGTGCCTCTCAGAACTGCAAGATAAGGCTCGTATTTTCCAAAGTAGCGGTCGCATTCTGGTCTACAACACTGGAGTCGCCATTTGCAAATCAGACGTCGTGGTGGATGAGGAGACACGGATCCTAATCAAAAACGAGCTCTCGGTCTTGGAATCATCATTTCTTTCCAATGCCGCCACCCTCAATCCCTTGTCTAATACTCCTCGGCAAATACACAGGCTCGTTGATCCTCTTCTGTATCCCCTCATATACGGCAAGTCGAGAGTCTTAGATAAAGGGGGAATGGTTCACCTCAATGATATGTTCCAGCACATAAGCAAGTGCAATACTGCTCCAAACATTGCTGAAGTAGGCAATTATCTCCTTCTTGCTCCGAAATGGGAAGACTATTCTGAGTGGGAGATGCACCGTCGAAGAGGACCGTCATGGTCGACGAATTTCCAGCGGTTGCCTTGTGAAGTAGACTTCCCAAAGTCCTCTGGTACAGACGTTCGCATCACCTCATACATCAATGGTCTCCATCCTCGGAACCATGGTCTGTATCATGCTATTGAGAAGCTTGTTTCGACTTCTATCGAGCCTTGGAACGACGTCTTGATCAAACAAGGTCGTGGGCGCTTCCCAACTCGCATCAAGACGTATGGCATCTCATATGAGCCTCCGCCACCTGACTTCGACCGCTTAGCTGAAGCAGGAAAGCATCCTGGGGGTGAGACTTACTATGCTGCGATTGAAGAAGCCAAGGTATACTGCGCCCAGCCTGATTTTAACCCATACGATTCCTCGGACGACGAGAAGCCTTCTTGTCGGTCTGGATACAAGGAGCTTGATGATCTCGATGCTTGGTGTAGATTCGGGGGGGACTTAGCCTTGCCGGTGCAGATAAGGTACGGCAGGCTTAAACACTTTGTGCATCCTGAGCCAGGTACTGCGTACACCTATCAGCAGTGGAAAGCCGGACAAGCATGGGAAGCCATCATAAAAAGGAAGGCCTGTGATTACAGACCAGATGTGGATGCTCCAACAGCGCAGATTCCCCATGAGACATACGTGGTCGTTCTCCAAGAGTCTTTCCGGCAGAAGGGATTGCAAGTCATAGTCAAGATAGACAGGATCGAACTGGACTCCAGCGAGTCCAGGTTTCCAGGCAGCGACTGGCACGTCGAAGGCTTACATAATGAGCATATTGTCGCCAACTCTATGTACATCCTCGAGGAGGAGAACACATCAGAGCCTCGCATCGATTTCCGCCAAGAAACAAGATTGGATCTGGATGAATTCACCTATAACAAACATGGCCTTGAAGCTTTACTGAAAGTCTTTGACGTACATTACAAAGAACAGATACTTCAAGGATCTCATGCCCCTGCTTCGTTGCAAAGACTGGGATCTGTTGGTCTTCCTGTAGGTCGACTACTCGCTTGGCCGAACGTACTTCATCATCGCATTACGCCATTCGAGCTTGTCGACAAGACCAAATCCGGTCATCGGAGCTTTCTCACCCTGTCTCTTGTGGATCCTTCCTATCGCATCTGTTCGACTAGAAACGTACCTCCACAAGATCATGATTGGTGGGCAGATCAAGCGCTAGCCGCAGCTCTACCTAGGAATATCGGCGTACCGCGTGAACTTGTTGACCACATCGACTCGTACACCGACAACTGGCCAATGGGCTTGAAAGAAGCAACAAAGGTTAGAGAACAGATGGCAAAAGAACAAAAGGACCACGAACGGGGTATAATGAACCGGCCCGCCGATATATATGACTTCAACTTAGACGACTTCGCTTTGAGAGAGTGGCCTAGATTACCTTCTATGGAACTTGGAAGTTCATAGTTGATCAGGCCTTTTTCCCCAAATTCAATCGCGTACTACAATTCTCAATTCTGTAAGTCTGGCGTTGATGGAAGAGATGATAATTCGTGCAGAGCGGTGGGATTCTCGAGCAGAGCATTTCTAAACGACCACCAACTACGTAGTATCTCACGCAAGGTACTCGTATCACAAACTTGGGTTTCCAGACATGATGACCTTAATTTACGTTTTCGGCTTACCAGCGAGTCCGAGTCACTTAAAGAAAAGAAAGGCGTCTGATGAAAGAGCTGCGGGGCCACGAGAAGACAACGAGAGCACTGGACTTCGAACAATTCCCACTTAACTGCAAGAGATGGAGGATACGGCACCAAGCTCGGGGTCAAAAGTTGTTGGAGCTCTGGGAGACGCGACGCCCCATCCTGGAGGAGTGATTCATCCGATAAGAGAATTGGCTGTAGTGCTCACGAGCATGAGGACGGAGATGGAAACGTCACATCTCGATGTCAGAGACGGAGAAACGGACGAACAGGTTCCAAGCAGCAAGGCAGCAAGGCTCAGTAACCTGCAGTCGCGACGTCATTCCCGAGTGACGATCGGAATTGTTGTTCCCACGTTGAGATTGCAAGTAGATACATCAAAAAAGGTAAAACGTTTCATGTAATTGATATGTAGCATTTGGGGAAACGAAATATTGCTAAGAATTAAATATTGGAGAGACGTCGAATGCGTGTTCATTCTGCAGAAGGACACCTAAACCTGACATCACTGATACCGCTCTGCTTTACTTCTTCAGGCGTACAGATACCAACGTGCACGCTCGATATCTCCGCTTCAATACCGTCGTGGATCCAATCTTGCGTGGTTTCAATGCTAGATGCATCGAGCTCGCCCAAGATAGTAGAAGTGGATGCACTGAGTGCGTCCTTAATAGTGTAGAACTTCCAGTATGCATGTCCATAGTCTTTCCCTGTCGTATCACCTTGTGCTTCTTTGGCTTGGAGATGCTTCAGAAAGAATGGGTTGGGAGATGCTTGAGCTTCTTTCACAAGGGCGGAATCGTGTGGTGGATCGATTTTCTCGAAGCTTCCCTGGTAGTTGGCGACTATACATGCCCGCGCCGCCTGCAACTCCATGTCAGGTCGCAGTCGCGACGCGACGATTAGCGGGTTGTGGGAACCATATACAATAGGGCAACTCGTCCACAGGAGTTGTGGGCGTGATTCGTGATAGATCATTCGTCATAATGAAACGGGCATTGATTGCCCGTTGTATGCGCAAGTTGTTTATTTCGGCAGCTGGTTGGAGTGACCAGAATTTGGCAAACAACGGATCATGGTAGATGCCTCGGATCAAACACGCAAGCTCGCCTTTGATCATTTTTGGACGTCGCAGGCGCATGTATCGATCGATGTTGCCGTGACACGCCGCTGCTAAGATAAGCAGATCTTTGTCGACTGTGGGAAGATCTGCTGGAAGTGGAGAATAGAGTAGTGGTAGAACCACTGATTGATCGACTGAGCGAGGCTCGCTCTGCTTCATATCCACTGACATATCCTCGCAGATGTCGTACAATCGGCTCTCAAACCCGTTGCGGTCGGACTCTAACCAAGCCTTTGGCCTTTGGCCTTCGTCGCTTGAACGATTGCTTCGACTCCAGTAGTGCCGTCACACAAGTGTTGCCGTTCATCGGAGAGATTGGTGGGTTCTCCAAGACGAGGGAATTCGAGTAGTCGTTGAATACAGCGTATCTGACAGGCTGCTTGACAATCGCTGAATAGATGGCCTCGCTTCCGTTCTCACGAGCTTCCTCAGCAATGCCTACTTCGGGCAGAATATCAAGTTCTTGGTAGAGATCATCATAATTCGCCACGGCACAGATACGGCCAACTTGATATTTCATCCACGGATACCGGGTGATCAGCTTCCTGCAAGTGTCGCGATCGGGTGTCGAAGGATACCATATGCAGTACGAAAATTCTTCTGGATCGTTCATGTCAGGGATATCTCTGCTGTACATGATGGCTCGAGCGTTGAGTGCACGAGTAAAGCGATGCGTGAGACCTCGGAGCTCATGGCCAAAGCCTGCATTTCGACGAATACCCGCGACGGTACAGAGCTGAACAAGCTCCAGTCCAAGGTAATCAGGTATGCGAACACCGTGGATGGCATCCTGTAATACTCTCCAGTTGAAACGGAAGTCTTGCAGGGCAGACTGTCACGGATGAGCCATGGCGTTAAGTTTGAAGTCCAGGTTAGGGAATAATCCTAACAGCGAGACGTGTTGACATGGCTCACAACTCCGTGTTGGTTTTCTCGGAGATACTCACAGCTACTAGCTAGGGCCTTATAATCTAGTGAATATCCAACTGGACGAGAACAATCCAATGCATAGTGAACTCTTCCAAGGTGATGGAAGTGGGATTCGGTGTGCAATCAAAGAAGAATGCTTTTCTTCTCTTCTGGCTTGCTGGATGAAACACAATCAAGTTGATCTTCGTGGACGAGCAAAAGAAGAAAGAATCACCATCAGCAAAAGATTGTCGCAGCCGTGAATCGAACACGGGGCTCGTGCATGGCAAGCACGAATTTTACCACTAAACCACTGCGACTTATTTTATGAAGCAAATACCACTAATGCAATCTATAGCTCAACTAACGTCACGCCTCCATATCCTTACCCCATCGACTCCAGCCTTGCCATGTCATTATGTATCTGGCAAGTAGCAGGATCGCACTATGTCGCAACCAGCGCAAGGCTGTCTCACCAAGTGATGCTTGTGTCTCACCAAGTGATGCTTGTCGATACAGCTCAGCAGATTGGTATGTAAATCGTTCATTTCGTGTATATATCAATAAAGCTAGCTCTATGCTTCTATATCTCCATCGCCAATGCCAACCAATCCTTTTTGTGTTCAAATCTTGGCAGCATGTAGTCATCTTCTCTTCTCAATAGCTTCTCTAAGTTTTGCAATAACCTCTGAAGGATCCTTTGCGCCAAATACAGCAGAACCAGCGACAATAACGTTTGCGCCTGCATCAGCAGCTACATCGATTGTCTTTTCGGAGAGTCCACCGTCGACTTCGATGTTGAGCTCGGGGTAGCGCTTGCGGAGGTCTTGGACCTTGGGCATCATTTCGGGCATGAATTTCTGGCCGCCGAAACCGGGTTCTACGGTCATGATGAGGACCATCTGTGTGGGGTTGTGTTAGTGTATGCGGCATGGGAGGGGTGGGTGTGGAGTTGTGGAACGTACGTCGGGGACTTCTTCTGTGATCTTGCTGTCTAGGATATCGTAGAGAACGTCGACGGGAGTGCCGGGCTTGAGAGCAATGCCGGCTCTGAGGCCTTGGTCATGGATGTATTTGATGAGTTCCTTGGGGCTGGTCTTCTTGTCGGAAGTAGCGGAGGGTTCTTCGGCGGCGGAAGAGTTGATAGCGGCTTCGTAGTGGAAGCAGTAGAGATCACAACCAGCGTTCTTGAACTCCTTGACCCATTTCTTGGGCTACTGGCTTTGGTCAGCATCTTGTTTCCTGAAGGAGTGCTTGGAGGGTCTTGAGAATGGGCTGACCTCGGCGATCATCATGTGGCAGTCAAAGGTGCCCTTGCCAAAGGACTCGGTGGGCCTGTCGACGTGAGGACGGATCATTGTGACAACGGGAGCGCCGAATGTCATGTTGGGGACAAAGTGGCCGTCCATAATGTCGACGTGGAGCCAGTCTGCGCCATGGCCGATGGTGTCCGAGCAGGCCTTGCCCAAGGCACCAAAGTCGGCAGAGAGAATTGAAGGAGCGATGATTGCTGGAGGTGCCATATTGTATAGTTGTGTATTTGTGTATTTGGAGGTGGAGTATTAAGATAGAAATCACATCAGGCTGATCTGGTCGATCGACAGAAGACCGATTCCTGCCCCGCCCACGTCATATCTGGATGGTAAGCAGGAGCACCCTGCTCCTCATGCTCGATGTGGTTCCTGTCCTTGACTCGCAAACTCGAATGATTATAATATGATCACAATGTATGTCCTGACCTCCAGTATTTGACTGACATAATTCGAAGCTATCTCATATCACTGATGATGCCTAAAACAGAGATTGACATTCTTGATGTGTCGGAGTTTATGTTGACAGGACTTGGCAGACGTTGACGGGCCAACGATAGGGTCCAGGACGTTCATTGCGACAGTCCGGGCGACCTTGATTTCTTCTCTGATATTATCTGCGACTTTAACAACCAAGATATGACTTTTCGACGATAGCTATCTTGCGACAGTAGTACTATTCAGCATTCAGCCTACTCAATTTATGGCGCGCAATCGACCCTGGGCCACTCAACATTAACCAACATCTCCTCTACAGCACTTTACCCTCATTGAACTACTCGAATCACCACATTGTACTAGTCGACACACCTAGCTACCACCTTCCACAAAGCATTATCCCCCCTCGACCATTGCTTCAATGACCACCACTTCACGCCCTTATTACCGCCACGCATCTCCTCTATCAGTATTCAATCCCGCACAAGGCTTTGCTGCCGACGCTCCCATGATGCAGCGCATCGACGTCGGTGACTCGTCCGACGATGAGATTCCGCCGCCCATGAAATTCAGCGCCCTGACCAGGGCTCTTCTCGAATCCGAAGGAGGTCTCGACCACTCTTCTCCGAAAGACAACGTCGCGCGCGACTACGAGACGCCTAGCAGAGCGCCCCAACTCAAGATTGTCCGCAAATCTTCTCCTACACACAGCCAAGCTGCCACCTCGCCGCGCATTGTTTCCGTCAGCAAGAGGAACCCGTCTTCGTCACGTCAGGCTGAAAGACACGTCCCGAGCAGACAGACCACTCCTGCCCTCGAGTTCGTCACGCCAGCACCAGCTTCTCGCTCAACTCGCTCGTCCGCAAGCAGATCCACCAGCAACCCTTCGCCCGCCATCGACTCTATTGATCATGACGCGTCGCAAAACTTTGGAGCTTCGCAATATGATGCCTCCACAAGACACATGCCCTCATCAACACTCAACAGGACTCGTCACGCGTCAGCAGAGTCATCAGCACATCCCGGCTCTGTACGCGTCAAG
>SWBH01000262.1:0-14890 GCA_024195465.1 Aureobasidium sp. EXF-8845 | reverse complement strand
CCCGGCAGCATGAATCTGTTCACAAGGGCTTTCTTGACCTCCTTGGTCCATGGATAGTTACCAAGTTCCTCATCTAGCGTTTTCGGCTTCTTGGCAGGAGTAGTCTTCTTTGGTCGTGACTTGGTAACAATCGACGTCTGACCGGTGGTCTGACGAGATACACCCTCGAACGTTGAGTGATCCTCGAACTCATTTGCAAGCTCCATAAGATCTTCATCGTCACCAAACTCATCATCGTAGTCTTCAACGGCCTGCGCTGGAGGTGTTCCCATGATGTTGCTGAAAAGGCTTTCGTCTTCAACCTCAAACTCGTCAAATTCGTCAGGCACACCGTAGTTCTCCTTGTCACTATAAGTTTGTGGTTGCGCGAAGTCTCTAGTCGAGGTTGTTGGTTTTGCTGAGACTTGACGACTGACTGAAGCTGTGTTGCTCCGCCTTACTGGAGACACAGGAGCATTGTAGTTGTTGGACTGAGGAGCTTTCTTGTTGGTAAAATGACGAGGCGGACTAATCTCCATCACACTAGGATCCTCGACCTCTGGTTCAGGCTTGATCCTTCTTGCTGGCCTAGGTGGGGTATCCTCAACACCGGGAAAGGGTTCAATATTCCTGCCATTGGGTAGCTGTGTCTGCTTGATTCTTTCAGGACCAGGGCTTCGTAGGACCTCGGTCATCGCCCTAGGCACAGCCTGTGTCGACTTGACCACAACGGCAGCGGGTCTTCTGAAGGTGGACATAAGACCAGCAGACTCAAGGTTTTGAAGGTGTGGCAGAATGTCGGTGTGTGTATCACGGATGCGTTGCTTGAGCTGCTTCATCTCTTGCTGTTCTTTGGTAGGCTTTTGTCGAGCAAGTATAGCTTTTCTCACAAGACCTGAGATGTTCTTCATCTCGAAGTCTAGAGCATCGAGTCTGTCTTTGAAATTCTTCAGACTCTTCAAAATTTCCTCAACCTCTCCTGCCTCCTCAAGAGCCTTAGAGATATGAGCTGGTACGTCATCGAGGTCGAGAGACTCCATAGCCGCCATGTAGTTGTCTGTAGCTTGTGCGTGACGTTCGCCGGCTTCGGCCAGCTTCGACTCGAAGTCCTCCTGAGTCCAAGACAGGAACTTGTTGATGAGAGCATCTTCGCTCGAAGAAAGCGGTGCAAGACCAGGTGATTGCGAGCCGACGGCAGGAGATTCAGCGACGCGACTTAGCGCTGGGGTTCGCAGTGGTTTCGCCGGTGACATAGATGGTTGCTTCGGCTTGACAGGTGAAGGGATACGTGGATCAGATACACTCTCGTGGACGTCTTCCATGTCCTCATCTTCACTGTCCAGTACTTGGCGTTTGACTCGTCTCTCTTGTGGTGGAGGTCCCATGGTGGAGCTTGATGAGGCTATGGGAGCCTGAGCAGGGTGCTTAGCTGGAGATTGGGCGACTGTCGAGTACGGAGGCGGTGGGCCAATCGGTTCGTCGTCTACCAGGTCATCGATAGACATGAAGCTATCGTCGTCGTCGTCAGGTTGTTGTATTGTCTCTAGACGAGGAGCTTTGGAGGATGAGCGGTGATGTGTGTCGGACCTGTGTTCATCACTCTTTCTCTTTTGACCTTTGAGTTGCGAGAACAACCGAGCAGGAGTGGGCAAAGCATCTTCGGTCAGGTCGAGAGTATCGACCTTAGGAGGCAATTCGGACGCTACTCGAGACATTTTGGTGGGAGGAATGGTGGTGCGTGGGGCTGTTGATTGGGCGAACGAGTTGAGTCGATTGGACAAGTTGGAGATGGCTGGTCGATTCGACGATTGAGATGATTGTTCGGGCAGAGAAACCGGAACAGGCTTAGTAGGAGAAGATGAGGCAGCGGCTCTCAACCTTGCCATGTTCACACTCGACTCGCCACGCGGAGGCGGGTTTGATCCTTCACGCTCTGCTGCGATAGATCTGGAAGGTGGACGGGTTGTCTGTATGGATTGACGTGTCGGCAGCGAGTTGACATTCCCGGGTATGTTCTGCGAAAGCTGTATCTGCGAAGAAGGTCCAAGAGAAAGAGGCACTGGCGGTAGTGAGGGCGAGTGTTTGGGAATACAAGGTTTTTCCTGTAGCAACCATCCAAGCTGCTCGCGGAGGTTGTTCTTAGTCATTGAGCATCACGAATACCAATGTCGTATGTCTTGCTCCCTCGACATGGACTTTCTGCTCTCGAGTGGCGCCTGCGTGCTACCAATTCAAATCGTTAGGAATCTCGAATCGCGACGGACGCGACTGCCCGCGACCCTTCGCGATCTCACGTGCCGGGCGCTAACTCGATCGAGTCACGTCTCTTGGCGTTGATCTTCTTGCTGCTTGTCCCACCCTGTTCGATATCCTGAACTCGACTCTCGAGCATCTTTTGCGGCATACTGTCTGTACTATCAATAAATCATGTCGCAAATTGACTGATAAGTCTTGCCCTATGTGTTCGATCAAGTTCGGCGTGTTCATACGACGATGTCGTTGCCTAGAGTTATATTGCTTTCACATTCTATAATCAAGCCTTGAGAATCTGCAGCAGTCACCAATTCGAGGCATTACTTATCCACAGATTGAATATTCGAATGACAAAAAACGCAATGTAGGGATCGAATCACGCGTTCTGAAGCTTGCGATGTTCTAGTATGTCACTGTGTGAAAGGAAGTCAATCGTGTGGTTTACATGAGTAGTCGAGAACGCGACTCTCGCTTGAGTCTCCTGAAGCAGCAGGAGCCAACCCGTCAGCCACTCATCTGAGTCATCCTAGCGTCTAGCACTTTCCCATTATAAAATATAGTGATAGGAAGAAGACAGGAGGAAGGATCGACTCTTGTATTACCTGTCGCGGAATAGACCATTTTGAAACTGCTTACCCAACATCATTGACATCAACCTTTCACCGAAGACACTATTCATCATCTATCAGCTACCCATCACAGCATAATTCCTTGTTACACCCTATTGAATCACACCAGCGTCAACCTCACGACCACAATGGATTCACCGCTAATACCAAACCCTGAGTTCGTGCTGCCTGACGTCTCACAACTACGCCGATCAGAGCAGCAAATTCACAGGTCTGTTCCAAATGTCGGACTCGGTTTGGATGCTGTCAAAGAACACCTGACGAAAGATGTGGCTCCTGCTCTCAACGCAAGCAGTCAATCTTCTCGCTACTATGGCTTCGTCACTGGAGGTGCAACTCCCGCTGCTGTCTTCGCCGATAACATAGTTACCGAATACGATCAAAACGTGCAGGTTCATCTCCCCAACGAGACCATAGCTACAGACGTGGAAGCCGCCGCTCTGGACATGATTTGTGACCTAGTTAATCTGGACAAAGAACAGTGGACGCACAAGACTTTCACTACTGGTGCTACTGCGGCCAACGTAGTAGGCCTTGCTTGTGCTCGTGAGCATGTTATCAGCATTGCCGCAGCTCGTCGTGGCCAGTCCCCAAGACACCCCCGCCCCACAGTCTCATCTCATGGTCTTCATGCGGCCATGGCATATGCTGGGATCGACGAAATTCAGGTTCTGACCTCGACCCCTCACAGCTCTTTGAAGAAGGCCGCTTCGATAGTTGGTCTCGGACACGCCAGCGTCAAAGATGTGGGCAATCACCCTTTTCTACCCAGCCGAATCAATCTGCATAAACTGGACCGAGCATTGCAAAAAAGTAGGACGGCTTCAATCATTGCAGTATCTTGCTCCGAGGTCAATAGTGGCCTTTTCGCTACCTATGACGAGGACATGCTCGCTATTCAAGGACTTGCCGACAGATACGGTGCCTGGATACATGTAGATGCAGCCTTTGGTCTGTTGGCCCGCTGTCTTCCACAGACGCGTGAGTACGCCTATTTGAACGCTGGTGTCAAATGGCTCGAAGTCGCAGACTCGATAGCTGCCGATGCACATAAGCTTTTCAATGTACCCTACGACTGTGGAATCTTTCTCTCTCGCCATCTGGGGACCGGTATCGATGTTTTCCAGAATCCAGGTAAGTGCATGAGGCAGAGCCAGTACAACTCATCAGCAGGGCTCTGTTGCATTCCCGCAATATGCCATTCTTTGCGAAAGAGGCATGCTGATTGTGTTTGCAAATTGTAGGTGCACCATACTTGAATGCCGAGGCTGGCTCCGTGCCATCACCGCTCAACATCGGCATCGAGAACTCAAGGCGTTTTAGAGCTTTGCCCGTGTATGCGAATTTACTCGCTCTCGGACGCAAGGGCTTCGTCGATATGCTCGAAAGCCAGATTACGCTCGCTCGTGCAATTGCCCAGTTCGTTGATGAAAGCGATGTCTATGAACTCCTTCCGCCTAAGTCTCACATGGATGTTCCCGACTATCGTACTATCTACATCATCGTCTTATTCAGATTCAAGGGCTCCATGTCACACTGGAACACGGATCTCGTTCGAAGAATCAACAGCTTGGGAAAGATTTATGTTTCGGGAACCACCTATGATTCTGAGCCAGCATGCAGATTCGCAATCTCAAACTGGCAGTCCAGCTACCACAAAGACTTCAGTGTCATCAAGGAAATATTGGAGGTCGTTGCTCGCAACATTGACTAGTGGTCAAGAAATCCAGAGAACAACCACAAACCGGACGTACATAAGGAACGTTATTACTGCGAGTATGCCAGAAGACGTGATTCAACTGTCTGATCTCAAGCACTGGGTGTGCCTGGGGAAGTTATTGTTTGAGCTGAACCGTTGAGATGGGTAAAGACGATCATTCTTGGTCCCTCATTTTCTGTATTGTTTGAGAGAAACATACGTAGCTCTCATTTATATTACTCCGAGTCACGATCATCGAGATCAGCAAATACACATCGTTCCTCTCTCTAGTCTCCTCTTGTGCCACCCATCCCCATCAGCTGTCTTTTCTCCGTGTCCCATCTCATTGCATCTGAACTTCGATCACCCTCGGTGACAATCTTCCTCTCTACAGTTAAGTTCAAGCTCTCCACCACCAACCCTCTCTGTTACCCTGTCTTCCTCCCTCTTTAGCCTTACCCTTGCCATTTCCCTTGCCGTTTCCAAGATATCCGTTGACGGCTTGGTATCCAACGCCTCCTGATTCACCACCACTGTTTCTGCGACTGATTCTTCCTCTTTCTGATGTGTTGTGGGAATCCTGACAAGAGCACGTTTGACCATGAGAGCAACAGTTGTGGGAAGAAGTGTAACGGGGATGTTTATCAATGATGTAATACCAGCGCTTCGTGGTTGAAGTCGATTTAGAATTGAGTTGAGAGATCTGCGAGTCCAAACAAATTAGCATACGGCTCTGTGATCAGTGAGAAACAGAGATGCAAGATGTGAAAAGTAGCTGAGAAAAACAAGCAGAGATGACGAGAAGTGCAAGAAAAAGGATTGGAGGAAAGAGAAAGGCAAACAAGCGTTGGGATGCTCGAAATCAAGAAATTTAGAGTATAGCAGAGTCTGCAATGGAATGGTTGTAGCAGAACATCATACTCCCAAGCAGCGTTGTCAAGATATTGGAAAGGTGGTATGATGTTGTCTCGTGAGACTTGTATATAAGACGTAATATTCTCGTTATAGCACCCTCCAGCCCACCCAAGCTCACATACCAAGAGAGCACTGCAGAGTACAACCTTCGCATGCGAGACCAAGGGGAGCAAAGGGTGCTACTGCCGTATATATAAAATCTGTCGTTAGATATATGCTGGCAGATCCTCCATTCCTGATGCCCTTTGCGCGCGCAAAGGTGCTCATTATACACACCATAGTCTCGTAAGACTATCCAACAATCAAAAACAAAGCGGAAAAGAAGAAAGGAAAAACGGGAATAGAACAAAACAAGAAAGGGGTATGACAAGAAATCGCAGAAACAAAACAGAAAGGCAACGCATCAATCAATCGTAATAACCGCGCTTATTATTCACCTGAGAAGCCATAACCATCATCCAAACCAAAAAGACCAACCCGATGATCCAGAAAGCGAATGCAGCATCCCATTGCGAACAAATACTGTTTTGCTCCAGCCAAGCCAGTGTATCGATAGAGACGCCACGAATATTGTTGTTGTTGACGTAGCGGTTGCAGTAGGTGTTTACATTGCCCTGTTCCTTGAAATCAGCATTCAAGAATCATGTGTGAGGGGAGGAAGAAGGAGGAGGAGGAGGAGGAGGAGGAGGAGGAGGAGGAGGAGGAGGAGGAGGAGGAGAGGGAGGGATAGGCGGAGACAACTCACATTCCCAAACAACTGAATAGCCGTCTCAATCAACCCAGCCAAAAACAGCGCAATCAGAATAAAACTCCCCAACAACACCCACGCAGGTTGCAATTTCTTCTGCGCCAACAGCACAATCATAAGAATCACAAAGAACAGAGTCAAAGAGCCCACGGTAACGGCATAAGGAAATAACCAAGGTGTTCCTAGACCCATACGGCTTTGGATACTCATGAAAGAGGCAAAGACACCGGTGAGGAGGCCTCCCGTGGCGAGCATGATGATGGTCCAGTAGTTGAGTAGGTTTTCGGGCCAGGGGTAGCGGTGGAGGATTGTGGTGCGTTCACGGGATACGGTGGTTGATGTGCGTGCCATGGTTGAGATGATTTGTTCTTGTGGTTTTGATGTAGTGGTGAGGTGTGTTGAGCGAGATAGATGGTTTGTTGTTAATCAAGGAGAGGTTGGCGTGAGGGGTTACTTTATCGGAAGTGATTGTTGAGTGTTGCAATGAGAGCGAGGTTTCCGAGCTCGAGTGAAGACAAGGAGGTGTCGGTGTATACTTCTCAATTCACAAAGCTCCTTCACTTCTTGCCGAAAAAAATAGTTCGTTGAGATATTTTGCTGTTCAGAGTCGTGAAAGCCAATCAACCCAGAATATTGTTATCGTCGCTTCAAGACCGAGAGATGTTCGTTGAGTAGTCTGTTCGAAGGTCGCAAAGAAATAAAACGGCTATCTCAAATTCCCGTTGCGAGGACCGTTATGTTGGCAGAATCAAGTCGTGTTTGTGACGATTTGGTGGTGATATCCTTGGCAAGGTGAGTTCCAGGAAGTGGCTGGTTGGCGGGGTTGCAAGAGATCAACACAGAAGACGCAGTACGACTTTATCTTTGCGCACAATGCGAGTTCCAGAGATATGGGTATTGCAGATGATAGAGCCTCAAGGTGGAGTGTCAGAAGAGATGCAGGTACGCAAGGATGTAAGTGGGAGAAAAAGGATGCAGGTGGAACAGAAAACCTGCTTGCGTGGGATGCAGCGGGAGAGGCTGGGAGATGGCAGGGTTGATGGAGTAGAGCACAGCCAACACGAAGATGTCTTCCACGTCAGAACTGCTCACACATCTCTTTGCAATGACCAGTACTGTTTCTAGATCGGAAGTTCGTGTATTTCGTCTTTTTCTCTTTGGTCTAATGGCTTTTCCTCGGTCGTCTTTTCCTGTACACGCAAAAACCCAAGTCTCTTCCTTCGCTATAATCTTACAGAAGCCATTCATCTCATATGGCTTGGAAAAAGACAAATGTCGCTCCCCCTTCTCGTGGCATAACCGCCTTCTTTTAGGAAAATCGCCGTGACTCCGAAACATGTGACAAGAAAAGAAAAGCAGATCGCGGTGTCCATGCACGACCATCCGAGTAGATCAAGTAGCCGGTGTAATACGTCGTCGAAAAACAAGAGCTTAATGAGAAAGTAATGCTCAGATCGTGAAGGAGATGTAGTGAAGGCCCTCATATGCTTTGGTTGTCTCGTCACAGCTGTTGCGCAGCTCCAAAGAACACCAACGCCTTCTCTTGCAGAAATTGAATGTCGTGATCGGACCGATGGTTTCGCCAGAGCGCGGACAACGAGAAGCGAAAAAAGTCCAGACGCTAAAGAGTCGAAAATCGGAGATGTTGATCAAGTTCATTTGGCTTCCTCGGCGCGGATGAAGTATGCCTTGGCGACCTCGTAGGCAGACCTGTAGAACAGACAAGTCAGCGGGTGTCAATTACACATGTCGAAGACAGAACGAGACTTACCAGCAAATAGCAGTGCTGGGGGCAGCAGTGACGACTCTAGCCTTCATACCCCTGAAGAAACCCTTTGCACCATCTCTTCTCGCAATAATACCAGCAGCCTCGAACAAGCCCTTGGCACCTCTGATCTCGGCATCAGTGGAGCTACCTCTGGTTTGCAACAAAGTCTTGATAACATCCAGAGGGGTGGTGGCAGCAGCGGCGATACCTCCAGCAAGACCTCCAGCAGTACAATGAGTCAATGGGTCGTAGCCGTCGCGGCGATGCATGAATTTTGTAATGGATTCGTAAGCGGTAAATTGGAGGGCGGTGAAAGGAACGGTCATGGCGAGGGTGGTGGGGTATGAGACGTAAAAGGCGCGGAGACCTTCGTTGCGGAAGACGGAGCGCGCGCATTGGGTGAGAGATGTGTAGACACTTCCGTGTACTTGCATGCGCTGCTTGATGACTGCGAATTGCGTTAGTCAAAGACGGTATGAATCGAGTCGGGCGGTCGCGTACCGTCAAAGGGGTTCATAAAAGCGTCGCTGGCAATTGTTGCGCAAGCACCGCTGGTTGCTGTACATCTCGTCAGCATTCGACCGAGTAGAGGATCAAAAGTGTCCCAATCTCACCGGCTGCCAGAGGGTGGTGGCCCACTGCATTTCCACCCATCTGCTGCTTGACAACCTCGTATGTAGCGAAATAGACGGCGTGCGCAGGTCCAGCGCCGACAATGACACTTGACAATCCCCTCCATAATGACAAATAACCCTCGGCTCGTGAAATGGTAGCAATGGCGTTTCCGAGTCCAGTGTAAATAGCTGCAGGTGTCGGGCTCATGACTTGCATTCGTGTCTAGAAATCTCAGAGTCAGCATGTCGTCCCTGTCCTTGGGACCAGCGCATGTCTCAACGTACCTTCAACAAGTCAATGGGGTACATGACGGAGTGTTCGGCGACACCGGCAAAGGCACCGGCTGCCATGTTGGCCGCCAGACTGAAATTCGGCGGCAGACCCTCGTAACTATAAAGGCATCTTTGTCAATTGGACTGTTCTTGTCGCGAAGTGTTTCGCATTGGCTCACTCGTATTCATCTTCCTCCTCGTGGAGGACCATTTTCTCTTGCACAGACATGTGTCCGACTGTAGGGGCGAGAGTCTGAGAATCCAGGATGGGCGTATCGAAGAAGAGAGGTAAAGAGAGCGAGCGTATATGCGCGGAAACAACTACAACAGTATGCGGCAAAACCGGTGACGGTGGAAGCTTTGCAAAAGGTTACCAATGGTGACGCGCCGATATTTGTAAAAGTGTCGACAAGAGAATCCGGAGTCGTCGTCAATCGTCAAGGCAATGAGTTTATCTTGGCTGGCTGGTCTGTTTCGACTGCGAGACGTATATCGCTGCTTGGTCGTTAGGGATGGAAGACAAAGAGTCCTTGTGCCGTTTCTGCCTCTCACAGGAAAAAGATGGGAGCCAGCAATGCACCATGCAATGCTCGATACATGGCATTTGCCGTATGACGACCGGTGCTTCTTGCTCTCAGCGACTTTCACGAAGCCTCGGGACGCCGTGGCCCGGGAAACCTTCTTTGGCACTTCTACAGAACGATTGCACATCTCCGCGCTAGCTTTCCATGGCATTTGTGTTTAATTCATCAAACCGAGGCAACCCCGACACAAGATGACCACCTCTTCCTTTGCTGTTTACTATCATTCATGGTATCAATCCCATCTTACTGTAAACAGCGCCATGCAAACAACATCAAACACAGCGAGCAGTCGCAGATCAACGCATGCCGCGCGCAATATAGATTTAATCAGATATTATCAATCAGATAACTCAAATCTTACCCTTGGCGGGACGAGAACAAGCGAGAAAGCTCTCCGAAGTCGCTTGCCCTCTGCTTGTGGAAATACTATCCGCTTCAAACACCCCCTGGCATGTCACTCACACAGTCTCATCGAAGTCTAAACTCTTATACAGAGTAGGGACTCTAGAGATACATCTATATGCGTACAAGTACAAGTAAATTAACAATCACAACGACCATACCAACGTGGGAAAGCAACCACATCCCTGATACTCCCCACCCCAGCCAAATAACACAACAACCTATCAAACCCTAACCCAAACCCTCCATGCGGAACACTCCCATAACGTCTAAGATCCAAATACCAATCCAATGATCCCGCATACTCACCCTCAAACAATTTATGCTCTGGAATTTCACTTTCCCCCGCAGCTACTTGTTCAGGTGTGAGTTTTCGCAGCATACCGCGTTCTTGCATCGCTTTTTGGATTGCCGTGAGATCGTGTTCGCGCATTGAACCACCGATAAGTTCGCAGAGATCAGGGACTAAAAGGTCGAAGCAAGCGACTGTGCGATCAGACCCGGGCGTTTTGGACATGTAGAATGGTTTTTGCTCGGTGGGGTAGTCGGTGATGAATACAGGTTGGCCTTTGCCAAAATGTTCGGCTAGGAAGCGTTCGTGTTCGGCTTGGAGACCTTCTTTCCATGAGGGAGTGAATTGGAAGACTGTGCCTTGTTCGATGGCTTCTTCGAGTGTTTGTATGGCTTTCTCGTAGGGGATTCTGGGATAGTTGGGGGAGGCCATTCCTTTCCAGCGGAGGGAGAGTTGTTCGGCGCTGACAGCGCCTTCTTCGGAGGCTTCTTCTGAGGTCTGACTTGCTTTGGCTTGGAGGATTTGCTGGACCGTATGTGAGTTTTGCAGGTCTGTTGCCATTGTCGACAACATGTTTTCGATCAAATCCATGACTTGATTGGCATCATCCACAAAACACATTTCTCCTTCCAGCATGTAGAATTCGCTCAGATGACGAGGTGTATCGCTCTTCTCTGCTCTGAATGTTGGAGAAAGAGTCCAGACATTTCCAACAGATTGTGCCAGAGCTTCCAGATGTAGTTGAGATGACACCGTGAGATATTTTGGCGTTCGGAAAAAGTGCTCGACCTCACCATCATCTGACTTTTGTATACCGTCCTTAGACGCATTGGATGATACCGTAAACACCTCACCTGCACCTTCGCAATCTGATGAAGTAAGAATTGGCGGATGTGTTTGTACAAAACCTTCCTTGTTGAAGAAGTTTGTGACGCTGCCGATGACTTGTGATCTGAGGTGAAGAACGAGTGCGTTAAAAGGAAGTCTGGACCTCAGATGTGGCAAGGTTCTCAAAAACTCCGGACTCTGATACTTCTTCTGAATGGGATTTGTCTGCAGGGTTTAATGAGCTTTTGTTGTATAAGTAGAGGGTGATAGATACACACGGTAGCATCATTGTAACCAAGTTTCGTAGCTTCCGATACTTGCAACTCATGTGTCTGGGCTTTGCCTGGAGGGCACTTTTGCCATTTACCACGCAACTTGATTGCATCTCCAGTTGAAAGACTGATGAGCCATGTATCAGTATGCGACAGATGAATAACGAAAATTGCGATCTCAACCTACGACAAAGCTTGATCCGGCGTCAAGACAGCCTGCACGGGTTGCAAAGATGAACCATCCCCAATCGCAGCAAAAGCTATACGTTTCTGTTTTCTGATGGTTCTTACGTAGCCATTGACTTCAATTTCTGGCGTAGACTCGTCGATGTTGTTGGCAGAGGATTGTAGTAATGATGCAATGTTGGCAGGTTTTTGTACTGTTGACGACCAGCGAAGAGAGGTATTGGCCCGCAGCGTACGATGACTAAGACCACGCCATGTCCTCATTGCGAGTTTGTCTGAATGCAGCGATGGAATCTAGTTGAGTCGACTTCAAGTCATGTCGAGGAAATTCAAGCCTGTCTTTGGTCTGAAGCAAGACCTTGGTCTGTGCTCAGTATACCATTTTTTGAAGGAGTCACCAATGATGCTGATTTCACTCTTTCGAAAAAGGTATGTGTCAATTATCGAACAAGTGTTTGTATTGTTAAGTTTCTCCACAAGAATCGTCAAGCACTACGGACGATGGCTCAGGCTTAGCTGCTCAAAATCGAGACTTGCAGCCAGCGCTACATGATACACAAGCCCGAAATTATCCTGGCCGCAAGTATGAATTGCAGTACTTGTCGACTTCTAAACAAGAAACGTGAAAGTCTCATCAGCTCTTGAAACATTGGGCAGCTGCATGCATGGAACCACGGCGGCTGTACGAACGTTCATGCATTCCCTCCAGCAAGGCTGAAATGCGCCTCATTAGCAAGGAGTACTTGGATAGCCTTCTATAGAGCCATGATCCCCTCTTCAAAGTTCAGACATAACCTTTGTGTACCCTAAAAAGCGATCTTTAATCATACCAACCCACATTATTGCAATGCAGTGTCCACTCCTTGTACTGCTTGTTTGCAGCCTGGTGTCTGCGCTTCCTCTACAACTACCAACTCTCTTCAATCGGCAAAATTTACCGCCGATTGATCTCCATCACTCCGCGCATTCCTCAACACAATACGTCGAGCGTGTTACAAGATCAGTGGAATTGTTGTTTACCACTAGCGACGACGATGAGATAACTCGTGTCTGGTTACCCCTTGGTAAACGCTTGTACACAGGTACTTCCAATCTTTCCGTGCCCCTGAATCGTTATCAAGTCTAACCTGGAAAAGTTGCAGGCAGTGGTCCGATTCTCCCGCTGCATCCAGCATCAGCGAAGATAGTCAATGTACGAGGTTTCTCGACCGATGAGACTGTCAGGAGCAAGCAACAAGAGGTCACATGCGTTGTAAAGACGATAGTGAATGTGTTGCGGGACCGTGGACAAGCAGAATTTGAGGTAGCGTTCCAGGAAGGAGATGGCGTAGTGAGATTGGACAAAGCAAGCTCACCATACGACCTAACAGGGAGAGAGGTCGAAAGTTATGAATGTTTCTGAGCCAGGTCGAGAGTAAAAGGAGTCGTGATAGATAATTTGAGCGCTCCTGAGTGCGCGTCCAGAGCTAGATTGTCCCGGAGCTTCGCTTGCCTTGATTTCAAAGTTTTGCATCGTACAATCATCATGCACCGTGGTCCCTTTCGGTCATGTTGACCATTTCGTATGCTCCAGCGCCATCACTTCCAGCGCCTCTCCCTTCTCTTGCAAAGCCAGTACCTTCTTCGACAGCGGCGGGATCGGCAGTAGAGGCGGAGGGTTTCGGTTTTCCTCCGAAGGATATAGGCTTCAACTCTCTCCATTGACAGGCCCAGACGCCGAGGAAGATCATCAGGCCAGCGCTGCAGAACTGGAGGCCCCACCAGAAGAGTTGTGTAGGTAGTTCCTTGGTGTAGAAGGTGGTTACTATCAGGTTGATGACGTGGATGGTGATCGCAAAGTCGGGGACGAGTTTGGAGCGGGCGATGAATAGGAGCAAGAAGATGACACTGTTGGAGTAAACGTGTTAGCAAGCAATCGGCTGGAGGAAGGGAGGGGTTTGTAGCATACCAAATCATGGAGTCCATCATCCAGCACAGACCGAGCATCCATCCAGTAGTGACATCGCTCCGGACAGTGCGCCAGCTGAGTAGAGAGTCTGCCGTGACATCCCTGCCTGCGACCAGAGTGGTGAACAGAATCAAGGCAGCTGCGACGGCGTAGTATAGAAGCTGGAGTATGACGATCTGGGCGAGGATTCGTTTTGGTGCAAGGTCAGCGAGGGCACCTGGACGAGCCGGACGCCTTCGACGAGGCATTTCTGGATGTAAAAGTTGATGTTGATTGTTTAGAGTGTTCAGGTTGCTGAGGTGAGTTATTGTTGATCGTCTCCATCGATGACATCGGTGCCGACTCGCCGACGCTTCGACTTTCTCAAATCGCCGCTTTGAGCCTCGAATTGTTCCATTCGCATACCATACACACGAACAAGATGGGTTGGTTCAGTTCAGACAAGCCAAATGCTCCGGACGCACCAAAGGCAACAGAAGATGGAGGCTTCATTGCGCCCGATCGCACAAAGCGCGCACACTGCTGGGAGGCTCGCGACGCCTACTTTGGCTGCCTCGACAAGAACAACATTATCGACAGTGTGAAGCGAGGCGAAGAGGCCGACAAGCTCTGCCCAGATGAGACTGTCAAGTTTGATCAGAACTGTGCTACAAGTTGGGTAAGTCTTCGTTCCAGCACTCCCTGTTCTACCAACATCTTCTGACTCCACCCCAGGTCCAATACTTCAAGAAGAGAAGAGTCATGGAATACCAGCGCGATCAAACACTCAAGAGACTACAAGGCGAGGGCGCCAGCGACATCGCTGTCCAGCAAAAGTAGATTGCATCCACAGATACACACGCCACTATCACAAGTCGCATCTACGCCTCCACCATGAATCGCCCACATATCCACCCCATGTTTATACCGAACCACATTCGACACCAGGATCCTTTGGAAGCCCTGCTCCCCGTATCCGATTTTCGATGAGAGTCCTACTCGATCAAGATGTCGCAGCATAATGAGAATGAGTAGGATAATAGATGAGCAATGCTCGGAAATGTATCATATTGTAAATATACTGTACCAATATTACGCCGAATGAATCCAAAATCATATATCATCTGTCGAGTCCTTCAAAAAGTCCTACCAGTCCTCCACTCTGCTACTTGTGATGCACCTTGATACGCACTGCCAAGACGTTTCGCACTACCACCCCGCAGTCGCGCTATCTCGATCTCTTGACGCGCGAACCATCGCGGTCTTTTTATTTCTTTATATCGATCATCACCGAGCGCTGCTGTCAAACAATTATCCGCCACCAGAAATCTCTCACATACTGGCTCTCTCAACCTTTGATGGAGTGCGCACGCAAAAGGAAACTGGGTTCTGATAAATTCGCTGGAAGCTGAGACAGCCATCCATCATGAACGACGATCAACAACACCATCTTTCCTATCCGGATCCCGCCTCTGGCTATCAAGTAACACCTTATCCTGAAGTTTCACACCAGACGGACCC
>SWBH01000261.1:0-14917 GCA_024195465.1 Aureobasidium sp. EXF-8845 | reverse complement strand
AGGTTGATGAAGTGAATGATGAAGCTCATCTGCTCGTGTGGACGTCCGGCTATGTCGTTCTCGTCATGGGAGAGTCGTCCCGCGAAAGATTGCTCTACTTGATCTGATTGGTCCGGCTATAATCAAGGCACGCGATTCCTTGAGGGGAACTTTGTGGAGGCGAACTTTAAAATATGGGCCAATGATACCAGAGTCCAGACTCGAGATTCAAACACAGTATTTGTCCAAATGAACCGACGTTAGAACTAATCAAATATGAGCAGAGCGCAATCACTTCGCCCTCTGGTCTCTTGCGTTTTTCTTAGTGGACACATGCCACGCATCTGTCAAGCTTGTTCACAGAGAATCCTACAATGAGATTGACACTCACACACCGCGATAAGGGCTGAGACAACGATGACCTGTGGGCAATGTCACGTCTGGAAGCTGCATTTCCAATCTTTCGGACAGCAGTTATCACAATGAGTAGCCTACGTCCACTGTCTGGCGACGCGTCCTCTCCTCGAGCCATACGGTAGCAATAATACGAAGTGCAAAGGTAGGTGCTCGGACATGGTCTTTCTTTACAAACGTCCCAACAACTCTATTCAGAGTACGACGCCTCTCAAGGTTATCCCTCAACATCCTCGATTCCTCTCTACGCTCCAGGACATTACACTGGTTTCGACGTCTCGAGTCTCTCGACAGCTGCTTGTTTTTCTTTCCTCCTCTTATCAGCGCGTCGACAACTCATGGGCACCAATGATATCACGAAGCTTCATCTCGGCCGAGCTCCACTACTGGATAATCCTACCAGATATCACATTGTGCGACTCACAGAATTGCGCCACCGATAGCCTACGCGGGCGTGGGTAATCCTTTTGGCTTATCTCGGCTGCCACCGGGAACATGACCTGGATTAATGAGATTCAATGACTGTATGTTTTACGCTACAAATTTCTGGGATCCATCTAAGCGACAAAATGATTGCTCTCTCGGTCCCATATCATCATTCTCCTAGAAGCTTTCTTGTGTGCCTCGACTTATCGATGCACTAGGACATGTGGCTCGACACATGCGGGTTCTATCGAAACATCACAAATTGAATTATTGTCATGCGCCACTTCGAGATGATCCTCAATGAAAGAGGATCGCCTACTCGCTCCCTAACGTTAACCCCTTAGACTCATGGACGGGATGGACGGCGTTCTTATCAATGCAAAGTACGATACAGACACCCCAGAATTGCAATGTAAGGATACCGCTCAAACGAATACCCTGTATGTGTATGCATCCACAGAATACCAGGCTGATCGGCTCAGTGCTTGCAAAGCTCACCGCTTCATTGATAAATCTGTAACGCATAGTACGACAGTGAGGATTCACCCGCTCTACCAGACTGTACGAGACTCCCGACACGCTCAATAAGCGCTACCTCCAACACATACTCCCCGAGCCTAAAGACAGTCCTCAATCCGTTGGCATGTATTCAAGAGGCAGGAGTTGCACTTGGAACGCCATATTGAAAACCACCTCGATCATGTTGAACAATTGTCTCCAAGATGTTAGCGTACGGGCTCGTACCCATGATTCCTGAATATGAGCGTTGTTACTAACGAGAGTCGTTTGGGCAGTTGGATGGATTATGGATGAGCACTTCGGTCGCTGACTTAGATGTCAAGCAAAGCTTGAGTACGTTTGGCTTGCTAAGCTTTGGCTTGGTGCTGCTATGTACCTCCTCCAGAGTTCAAACTAATCGAATCTCGACCTTCTCCTACTAATTATCTCGATAAGCATCTGGCATACGGCCGTGAGCCCCCAAACCCTTGAATATCATATATCCACTAAGCTATGCCGTGACGTTCTATATTTGGGCAAGCAATTTGTACAGGATATCAAGTCTCGGTACCATGGTAGTATATGCCATATGTCGAGTAAGAGCTTCGATCCGAACAGACGTGAATCCTACGGAATGGAATTACCCAGGATTTTCATACCGGCAGGATTCGCTCCCACGGGAACGAGGTCCATGGAAGGAAGTGTCACAGCGGAGACCGTGAAGACCCTCATCCAAAAAGTTCGGTCATGATGGAAGCCGGGTTTAGCATTGGTGTTGTCAGAAGTGATGTAACACTGTCACCTTACAGATTGAGATAGGCAGGATTCCAGACCAGCGAACTCTACCGAGACGGCCGCGAAGGATGCTTCGGAAACGGCTGTACGCGCCCCAAGCGATACTGAACGGCTCGTTGATGGTCTTGTCCATTATGTCACGCGGTCGGATTCCACGCTAGTTTTGGCGCCTACCTTATCTTGGTAATAGATTAGGTAGGCTTGTTGCTCTCGCATATATGATCAATTAACCCCAGAGTCCATTCTGCACACTCCTCCCGCATTTCCACATCATATTACCTACATCAAAATCCAAACAAGTTATCCAGACCTCCCGTCCACGCAGCACTCGACATAACTCGGCCACAACTTCGAAGTCTTCCCATTCGCCAATATGAGACTTCTGTTCCTTGCTACCGCTCTTAGCAGCATCTGCGCCGTGAGCCATGCCCAATGGTCGTTCGATACGTACAATGAGTACAAATGCCACGGAAAACCGACTACGACTTCGCAAACGGGGGATGCCAGTGTGGATTGCAAGGCTCTCGACGGAAATTTTGAGTCAGGCACGCAGACCGGTGGATACGAATTGGGATGCCTAGTGCTGTTGCATAAGAGTGCCGAATGCTCTGATGTCGGGTGCCAGGCTCTGGGCACTTGTTGCAGCAGCAACAACAAAAGCTTCCAATTCAAAGCTTACTCTGTCGTGTGCCCTTCGAGTTAGAATAGTAGGCATGATCTTTTGTCAGATGTTGTTCCAGTTCTAACGACTGACAGGCCTGGGACTGCTGCTACTATCATCGATGAGGCCGGATTTTACAACGAGGGTGCTGAAGATTCGGGCAAAGGTGTAGACGGCGACTGCAAGACGCATATACTCAGGCCGCAGATGTTGGCACGCGAGTGAAACTAGTCATCATTCAATGGACCGACAAAGTACCTGATACATTTGCTGTAGGACAGAGCTCAAGTCTGGTCCCAGGGCGACAATTGCTGTGGACAGAGCTTGAGATGTATACTACAGCTTCCCTACTCCCTGCAGTGGTCGTGGCTTGAAGGAGACGTTAATTTATATGGTCTTTATATGCTTGCATATTGTTGAATCGCTTCTATGCTAACCTCTTCCATAAACGTCGTGATAACATTGGCTCAGGTCAGGACAACTGTCAGGTAGCACAGTCAGTCGAACATCTCGATTAGTATTTTATTGGGCGACCTACTATACTGGGTCCTGACCAAAGATGATATGCCACATATACTCAAACACACGCCCGCTTGTGTCATCGTCGAGGGTGGTATCATGTAGCCACTTCAAAGCACCGACATAAAACTCCAGAGGCCGCTTGTGAACTTGGTCCCGCGAAACAGCGAATTGAGCACAGCATGGAGTGCCTATCGTATTTGGCACGTCGTTGTTGCCGAAAATCTGGTTCCACGCATCTGGAATTGCGCGTTCGGCTCTTCTGTCCTCGTTGTCGAACTCTTCGCGAAAGGGCTGAATTTCATTCGGACAACATGGGATGGCGATACAACGGAGGTTAGCATAGCCATTGCTTTGCACGAATTCGGTCTTGAGAGACGATAAGCTTTTGACGTTTGAATGCCCGTCTGCATCTGTATGCCATGCTCGTGGGTAGCCGTCTTCGTGAGGATGCACAAATGCGATAGTCGATGGAAGCCTTTCGTAGTTTTCCACAAGATATGTGAGATACACGTTGGCTTCGCGCCCTTTATTTTTGGAAGTATGCAAAGACCATGTGTCGTTGTCGACCGAACACACAGCGTTCTGCCACCTGTGATTCATGTCAGCACTTGTCACACGGCAAAATCCAAGCCGCCGAGAAAACCGACGTCGGAAGCTTTTCGACCCAAGATGTGACCTCGCTCTCGGTCTTCCCGATTACAACAATTTGATCCAGAGGATCCGAGCTAGTCCCAGTAGCCGTGACTTCCTCTTGAGCGACGGCGGTAGCTGAAATTCGTTCCTGAGCAGTGGCGGTAGCTGAGGTCATATTATCTGTCACTCCAATGCGCTCGTCGTTCGGTGCAGTTGTTGGAGCCAGGTCTCCATCCCCTTTGACCTCCGCTGGCGCATCGTCCCCAACACCAACGAGCGACTTGAAGTTCGAGCCATGGAACACATCTGTAATCGGCAAGCGGTACAAATATAATCTAATCAAGAGAAATCCCGCTAGAATCACGATGGCCGGGAACAATCGAGTCGCTACTCTCATGTCGGCGGTTCGCTGGACGAGGTGGTAGAGATACAGGTCGCTCTGAATGTGAGCAATATGTTCGGTGACCTGCCCATCACGAAATTGGGAGCTCGGTCTCGAAGACAACTATGAGTTTGGCATCTTCAAGCTGTGCCACACTAACGTTTTTGGAGGCTATGACAAGGCCAAAACCACGGGAACAAACTACTCGTTCCCGCTGGCTTTCGACAGCCATTGCCTTTCAGGAATGATCGTGTCGATAGGTGACATCTCGCTCGCCTTTCCCAACGGCACCAAAGCTGATTTGTTTGATTCTGCTTCCAATCTGTTGAGGGCGTGTATTATGCCGGATTATCCTGTTCTTATGACACTTCCTCGCGATCCATATTATCAAAATCTACAGTTCGCTGTGGGTGTCTCGGAAGCTCCTGAACAGCATTCTTTTGGACTCAACTTCTACGGTGAAACCTATCCGTCCGACTATGAGCCAGTGAACAACGATCCACAAAGCTTGGATATCAGCTAACTCTACGGGCTAGTCTTGACTTTGGCATGAGTATATCCCTCCAATCGGGCCCATCGATATCCATCGCAAACTCGCAGGTGGTACAACCAGACGCGACCATCCTTTCGAATGGCTCCATCAACTACAATAGCACACTCAACGAAGTGAACATAATCCCGCTGCAGTCCCTGAACGCCAACGATATGGTTCAGCTTGGACGTCAATTTCTTAGCGGTGCTTATCTTATGGTTAACGAGGACGCTGGCACCTTCACGTTGTGGCAGGCAACCGACAGCTTAGACGAAAACCTGGTGGCTGTAGATGAGCATGGTGCGGTCTTTGTCCCAACATGCGCGTCAACAACATCGAACGATACGAAAGGTATAGCGCCAGACGCTGCGGGGTCAGCTTCATCGACTCCCTCGTCCTCACTTGCATCCTCATCTCCATCGAAGAGCCCTATGTCAAGCATCGTTGGTCCCGTGGTCGGTGGTGTTGCTGGAGTCGTGCTACTCGTAGGCCTCGGCGTGTTCTTATGGATGCGGAGACGCAAGATAAAGATCACTAGTACCACCAGTAGCAGCAGTCACATCCACAACGCAGACGAGAAGGCGATACCACTTTACAACTACGGTGCAGCAGAGAAAACCAATTCGACGCACGAGCTATGGGTCAATCCGCTCAACGAGATGAGCGGGCATATTACCCCTAAGGAAAAGACCAAGCATTCAACGGCTGTGTCGGGTGTACATGAACTTGGAGACAGCCGTTAGCTGAGTAGAAGAAGTATAGACTTGGTTGAATTATAGATGATGAGTCGTTGAGCGGAGGTGTGGTATGTAGGCTTTGTGTTGTAAATATCTGCGCTGATGTATCTCGATGAAAGCCGCAGGGTCTAACGAGAACTATCATATAGTCATGTTGATGTCGTTGTGAGTATGAGACGGGTTGTCGAGGTGATCATACATGACAAGATTGTATGGTACATGAGTGCTAAGATATCAGGGCAAAGTATGTAGTCATTAACGATCAGGTTAACCGCGGCAACGGTACAGCTCGCAACTACGTCGTTCAATCAGTCATTCTGAAACAAATAACTAAACCACACCATGACCAGGAAAGTTTTCAGCAAGGGCACGGTCAATCGGGAAAGTTCGACGCGAGGATGAATTGAAGCACTTGATCCAAAGCAGATTGATTGCACTTTCTTCCCCCAAACGTTGTCTATCGAAGTTTTAACGACGAGATTTGTCTGCCGCGTCTCGGACTCGGAGCTCCAATTCCGAGAAGGAGCGTTTCTTGTTCTCCATCTTGAGGCAGTGTCTTTCGGTCGGATGTTGGATTGCTCATCAACACAAGCGGTGGGCGAACGTGGCCGAGTTGCCGATTTCTCTCGACAAGCATCTTCCAAGCCGGGTTTCCAAAGTGCTCGGCTAATACAAGCGTTTTGATACGAGTTGGAGACGATCATTTGGCGCAGCAAGACTCTCATTTGATGATTGGAGTCTCCACTGAAAAACCCATGCCTTCTCCACACCAATTTTCATAGTCCTGTTGACTGACAGGCGAGGCGACTGTCTGTTGCTTTTGAAGACCGCAAAGACCGCCTCGCGAGCACGAAGCTTCAACCGCGTCGCATAGATTTCAGTTGCGTGCATAGCGACAATGTTTGATGACACAGTCAAAGGTGGTTGATAGAAAGTACTCTCGCTCTGCAGCCCTGCAAGCCACCGCCGCGATCCGATCGTTCCGTCCTCATGTCAGCCAATGGGAGTCGACCGGTCTCTCGTGCCGTCCACGAGCAATTCTTCCAAAGTTCAAACCCTTCCATCAATGACGTCACGTGTTACCAATGACATCGTCGCGTCCTAGTAACCATCATCCGCGGCAGGAATTGGTAAGCCATGTACTGACGATATGTTCGGCAGAAACAATATCGATCACGGGTCTTGTGATGGTTGCTCGGTTTGGTTACATTCCGGAGGTGGTGTTCTCAGCCCTGAGACGATATGACCTCAGTTGCGGATCCTGCAAGATGATCAATTGAATGACAGCAGAAAGAACAAGAAGATCTTCTTTTGACATATATATCGTCAGTTCTCCATAACCACTCCACATACTGCTCTTCGGTCCTTTTCCCACGTTTACGCATTATCCCACACTCCAACCCCAAATTGCTCCACGTTGGTCATAACGTGAAATCGCCATCATGGGCATGTTCAGTAAGAAAGAAAAAGACGACGATGCCTCGTTTCATAGTGGTGCGACCACACCACCGACGACAGCTCAGCGAACTATGGATCATACAGAAAAAGGAATGGAAGACAGCGGACCTACACACATTTATAATCTCAAGGTCATCTTCATGGTCCTGATTGTTTCTCTTGGAGGTCTCATCTTCGGTTTTGATACCGGTCAGGTAAGGATTGATGCGCAAATACACATGAAGCCTTGCTGATCCGTGATTCAAGATCTCTGGCTTCTTGGCTATGGATGACTTCAAAACTCGCTTCGGTGAGAACGGAGAGTTTACTGCTGTGAGAGAAGGTACTATCGTTGGTCTGTTGTCCATCGGTACTCTTCTCGGTGCAATCATCGCTGCACCCATCGCCGACAAGTTTGGACGTCGAATGTGTATCCTTGTCGGAAACATCATATTCTGGGTCGGCATGATTGTACAGATGTCAGCAACACGCCACTGGTATCAAGTGGCAATAGGTCGTTGGGTTGCTGGGCTTGGTGTTGGCGCTCTCTCTGTTTTGACCCCAATGTACATGAGCGTTAGTCGGGTTTCAGCTTATGTTGTGTCATCAAAATGCTAATTTGAATGTTAGGAGACCGCTCCTAAGAACATCCGTGGTAGCATGGTATCATGTTATCAACTTTTCATCACTCTCGGCATCCTGATCGCCGACGTTATCAACCTGGGTACTAAGACCATCCACGGACCGGCTTCATGGCGCATCACCATGGGGATTGGCTTCGTCTGGTCTGGAATCATGGCCGGAGGTATCTGGCTTCTCCCCGAAAGTCCTCGCTGGGATTATCGCAATGGTAAGATGGAAAAAGCCAGACAAACCATCGCTGGTGTCTACGGAACGTCACAGAACCACTCGGCCGTCAACAACGAGATCAGAGAAATCAAAGCCAAACTCGACGTCGAGCAGCAAGGTGGCAATCATCCATGGTACGAGGTTTTCACTGGTCCACGTATGGCCTACCGTGTGCTCTTGGGTGCTGGTCTTCAGATGCTCCAGCAACTTACCGGTGCAAACTTCTTCTTCTACTACGGTACAACCATCTTTGCGGAAGTTGGTCTTAGCGACAGCTTCGTCACTGCCACTATTCTCGGTGCTGTCAACTTCGTCTGCACATTCGGTGGTCTCTGGGTTGTCGAGAATGTAGGACGTCGCAAGGCCCTCATCTTCGGTGGTATCTGGATGTTCGCCATGTTCATGGTCTTCGCAAGTGTCGGTCACTTCCAACTCCATGCAGGTGTCAACGAGAAGACTGCTGGTACGATCATGATCGTCTTCGCTTGCTTGTTTATAGCGGGATATGCAAGTACATGGGCTCCAATGGTATGGGTGATTGTTGGTGAACTGTACCCTACACGTTACCGTGCAAAGGCTATGGGTATTGCCACTTCTTCAAACTGGGTAAGTTTTTTGTTATCAGCTTCAGCACGTGTGAAGCCTCATGAAGCCTCATGAAGCCTCGGATCGATACTAACAAAATCACAGATCTGGAACTTCCTTATCGCATTCTTCACCCGCTTCATCACCAACGACATCGACTATCGCTATGGCTATATCTTCGCAGCTTGCAACTTTGCAGGCGCGTTTGTTGCTTACTTCTTCCTCTGCGAGCATCAAGGTCGTACCCTCGAAGAAATCGACACAATGTACATTCTACATGTAAAGCCTTGGAAAAGCTCAACTTGGACACCACCAGAGAACGAAGAATTGGTTACTGCAGACGCTCTAGCACTCACGTCGGGTGCTCGTGGGATCAGGAAAGCAGATGCTGCTGGTGTGGAGAGTGAGCGCCGTGTGGAGAATATGAGGTTGCCGGCTGCGACTGCTACACATGGTGTTCATGATGTGTCTGGGACGGACTTTGTGCCTGAGAGCACGAGAGCTGTTGATGGTCGTCCTCCTAATGTTGGACAGTAATGTACTGCTCTGACGCGAACGAAGAGGGAGAAAGCCTGGAGTTTTCCTTCCCTTTTCAACCACCCTGTATTATGATATCTGTACACATATAACGAACCACTTGCACGTCAACTCAGTCATTGACCAACTATCCATAAACGATCTCCTTCAGGCTATGTGAAACAATGCGGACAATCGTGGAACACATGTACTTGAATAGATTGATAGCCATGATGAAAAATAGGAAGGTGTGTATGCGCTATATGTATGCTAATGCGTATGGATGTTTCGTTACGTCTCGTCGTTACTACAACTGTCCTCAAGGGCCCGTTCTGGGTGTGCTTGAGGAGGATATGTTGTTTCCGTTTTTCTCCTTCTCTTCATTCCCTGTTTCCACTTCCCTCCTCCATTACTGACCGTACGTCACTAATACCAATGGTGTCCATCGAACTGGTCCCAAATGCTCGTGGGTCATCATGCAAATCATCACCAAGCAGATCCTTTTCCCCAATCGACAGTCAGGGACATGATGATACGTCGACCATGTACCCATGTCAAATCCCAACTCAATCTCCAAGCTCAAACACCCAATTCCTCTGCACATCCCTAATCGCTTCATTCAACGTCTTCGGAGCCCTGAGATCTTGCAAGATCTTTGCACAATCTCCAGGAGCAGCATCCCTCACCAGACCCAGAATGGTCGCATAGCTTTGGAGTCGTTCGCGTTTGGCGGCTTGGCTGGATATGCCTACTCGGGTTGAAAACTCGCAACATCGTCCTTTGAGGACGCAGGCGCTGCAGGCTGGACGTTTACCATCGCACTGTGTTGTACATTAGTCAATGTTGTATAGGCAAGCTCGGGTGTTGTGGTGTCAAACCTTTGATTTTCGTCGTTGACAGGCTGAGCAGGCTGCTTTTGTGATGCCCTTGCGATCTTTGGTGGCTCTGTGTCGTCTTGGTGTGACTGTTTCCATAGAGGGATCCGGTGTAGTTGTATGTTGTTCCGAGCTTTCCAGTACCTGCTCATGGCCATCTGCCAACGAAGGTGTTCTCTCTGTAAGAGTAGGGTTGGTATTTTGTGTGGGCGAGAAGAGCTGCTCTGGCAGTGAGGTTGTATCTGATTGTGGAGATGAGGTAGGTGTGCTCTCGTAAGATGACGATGGTACATGCGAGCTTGATACAGAGGCCGACTGAACGCTAGCTCGTCGTGGGTTGAATCGAATAGGTTGGTCTAAGAATCTTGCAATGTCCATGTTGCTTTTCTGGAGCTGATGTGATGAGATGGTAATAGTCAGTCAGTCGCAGTATGTCGTTTCAGAACCGATCTGTATCGGGCCAATCCCAGCTGGCGAAGACGATTGGATGTATGCCTTCAGAATCTGCAAGACTGAGCCAGATTGATTGGGGTGGGATGTGCGTAGCGAATTCTGTACTCTGATGAAGATTGTGACAAAAGAGGATGAAAATTGAGGGAAGGATGATCTGGACAAGGGCAGCCAACATATAACAATCAAGACCATGCAAGCTCCCATTAAGGATCTGACGCTGAGGCTAAGCGGTTCTCTCGAGCTGAGCAGTGTGTGCTTAATCAGTACAGGTACGGAGTCTACCCCGTGTAAACAGACTATTTCTTCCTCCCTTGCTTTCTAGGCCGCTCATACATGGCCGTGTCCCCGAGCCGATGCAGAGCTGCGTGCGATCCTCAGCTTTTCTGGAGCCGATGTGAGTTCAGGGTAAGAGGCCGCTCGGTGGTAGGTCCGACATTTGCCACAGAGTCCCACTTTTACTGCTCGTCTTTGCCCTATCGCGATCAAGGCGCACCCTGTAATGGTGGACTATGGCCCTAGCGGCATACGGGTTCGGAATTCACTCCATAATGCCCCGCAGTTGTCTTGAGACTGCCATCTTTTCTTCATAGTAGTTCATTCTGCACTCAGTAGACCAGCCTTGCCAATCTCCAATAGCGTCTTTGAAATATTCCGGCAAATTACATGAAAGCTGTTACCGAACAGCGTGAACGACACGTTTGCGGTTCGGAGAGTGAAACACCCTCGCAATTGCCGAACTGCTGAACTTGCTGGTTCAGGTGTGGTGCTCGACGGCCCAGGCCAGCAGTCTCGTACATGAACGGCAATGCTAGCTCGAATCCTTCAACGTCACGCTCAATTGTGTGAGTTTGAACGCGGAAATCCGCTTGCCAATCGCATACGTTTGCTTCTGTCAAGCCCTTTGAGACGCGAATGAGAGCAATCTCAACTGTCTTGCCTTGAGATACGTCCTGCAGGTCCCATTCAGCCAAGATGACATGTGTCAGTCAATATAGCATTACGTGAACGACCCTCCACCTGTGAGGCTTGTAATCTCGTTGCATCATGCAGAGATGACCTGTCATCATGACAGCGACGTCTTCACAACAATCTAAACAGCAAAGCACCTCGAGCTTTGACAGATGAGCTCCACAGCGACCGAGCGCAATATCGCGTAACGATCGAACCAATAAGGCAATCGTCTTCCGCATGCGATAGCGAAGGCCGATGAGGGCCGCGGACTCTGACCAGTGAACCTACCAGTATAGAGTTCGAGAAATAGATGCCTGTTGATAATCCCGGGTTTTACAGACAGCTTTGAGCTAAATCCTTTTTGTTCCCAGTTCGGACCGGCGTGAACGCCGATTGATATAGATTACTTCCCCGCATGCACCCTGGGTGGGTCTCGGTACATGTCTTCTTGACAGCAACACCAAGATGAGTTACTGGCAGAAATTGCGATTGTCACTCGTACAAGTGGTCTCCTGCTTCCAGGCGCTGGGATTGAAATGATGGACCGCAATCGGAGTGGAACTAGAGCTTTTCTCTGTATTAAGGTCGGCAGATGACTGCCATATGCACGATCTGCTATACTGCTTCTCGCCTTACCCTAAACTTCCAGCATGAAGGTTTAACAGTCACGGAAAGTATGATGCGATGCTTCATCACATCAAAATGAGCGTCAGTCATAGAAATGACACGTCGCTCTGCTCCAGTGCTGAACCAAAATCTGTGTGTAGTAATCACCTTCTACTCGATTGGACTAGTCGTGCTTCTAGGTACAGATATTCGACCGAGGTGGCCCACTTTCTGGTCGTTGTGGTCGGTTTTGTCATCTGACGTTCGAGTTGTGTTTTTACTATGTTCTGAAGTTTGGCACGAAGCGGTAAAATGTTGAGTGATAACAACCGGAAGAAGAGAATTTATAGGTAGCGATCCAGATCATACGCCCTAGTCGCCTGTATCCTGGAGTAAGGAGGGCTTGTCTGACTGAGACCATTTACAAAACCAGATCCTGCAGAAGTGTGACACCTGGGCGGTGGAACGGATGTTTCGAGTAACAGAAGCGACACAGGATGAGAAGTGGAAGAGAGCTCCTGGCTCGTCATGCATGATCTCAGGCAAACGAGTACTCTGCTTATTATATGCGTTCACACCCAGAATGCAGTCCGAAGCAAGTAAGCAGAGAGACACAACCCTTCAGAACAACACTAGGAAGAGGTCGCCATTATTCTAGCCATCTAAAGATCGTGAACAACTCTCGAGTGGGAGGCTGCTTATTTGTACCAGGAGTCCAGATCTAGTGTGAACTCGGTCTAGCACACTGGGCTCGCTTGATCGTGTCGAAGGAGTCCGGCAAATCATCAGAGCGCATGGAGGGTCGAGGCCGGGGATCTGACGGGCTTCTAGTGTATCATCGGATGGCAAGTTCAACCCTTCATCTGACTGTATAGCCATATTCAACCCGAAAACGGTGACCTTCTTTGTTCGATTGACAAGGGGCTCATCGCACGCGAGTGTCGAGCGATAGTCTCTCGGGAACCTTCATTTCGACAGAGCCCTTCATCAAATTCCTGAACGCACCCAACTCGTCAGAAGCAGTTGACATCAAGTTGGGTTTCGTGCGATCATCTATGCGAACACAGGCTTCGAGGACGAATGCACCGCTAACGTCCAGAGGTTTGAGGAAGTCCAAGTTAGGCAGTGCAGTCAAGGGAGCCTGTTGAGGCGTCTCGTCTGCTCGTAACAGACGGAATAAGGTAAGTACCATGTTCTTGTGCACAAATCTGTGACCTTCGACGAAGAACTCGTTTACGAATCTGTGCTAGTCAGTAATTGGGAGTAAGTGGTTGTATCGAGAGGGGAAGCTTACTCATTGTTGGTAGGATCCAAGAATCTGCGTAGCTGACTATTGTCCAGCGCGACGTCAGTTGCTTGCCGTAGAACCATAGTCTTGGTTTCAGGTTCCGGAGTCTCTTGTGTGGTAATTCTCCATGTGTACGCGGATTGGGGGGCGTCTTGTATGTTCTCAGACTCGAGCAAGACTTCAGATTCCTTGCCAAAGTCAGAGTGGTCGAGTCGCCTGACGAGATGCTGGAATGTGAGGGGCTGAGGTTTGACAGGCTTGTTTGGGAACTTTTTGTTAGGTTTGTTATCCTGGGCAGAGCGTACTGGTCTGTAGATGAGATGTCTTTCGAATAGAGTCTGAGGCTGCATTGCAGCGATACCAGCGATGATCCTCAGCACTTGATCATGGCGCTCGAGGGGCACCTGGCCATAGAGCAAAAGCTCATGCATTTCACGTGAGATGGAGTGGAAGTGGAGCCAGCCGATGTGTTTTGGCGGACTGGCAAAAACGGAACAGAGGCCCAAACAGGCGCGACGGGTGAAGTGACGAGAGGGCGGCGTTCCCCGTGGAGGAAAGAACGGAGCTGGTGGAGAGAAAGTCGGCCGAAGAGAAGACCGAGGAGAAGTTCGGTGGTGGGTTGATGGCGGGGAACAGCGACCGAAGGCTCGGAGGTAGCAAAGATAAGGCAGGAGGATTGATGCTTTGTCACGGCGGCTTGTCAGAGGAGGCTCTTTCAGGCAGAAAAGGCGTGGACTGTGGGCAAACGAGTGGTTGAAAGTCAGCCGGCGGAGGTCGGGTATTCATCACGGCCGATGTCGTCTTCACATTGTTGCATGTGCGGCGTGATATCAGGGCCATCTCACACCACCGCGAGCTGCCTGCTCCTTCCACAGCAATATCTATCTACTGACGTGCCCCGCACCCGCTGCTGCCTTTTGTACAAATTTCTTCTCTCCCTTGTGAATTCCTGTCTGCCAGTCTTTCTCTCTCCACCACCGTTCCTCAACTTTTCCAACTCCAAACTCGATCCTCACCAAAGCCCGACTCGCCAAATCCGGTCCGCCCAGCTCCACAGCTTACAACTTCATCACTCCCGCTTCCGACTCTACGCGAAATACTCGACTCCTACACGTCAACTCGTACATCTCACAAGCACCGCTCACTCTTCAAAATGAACGCCACACGCACCCTCTTCGCTCGCCAGCCCATGATCCGCTTCCTCGGCAAGAGATCAGTCCCCAGCAGTTCGTAGCCTCAAATCAAAGCTTCAACCACCCCATCTAACAAACGCGCAGAAATTGACCACACTCCTCACGCTCACCCCGCTGCTCCCACCTCCGACCTTCCCGAGTCTTTCGCTTCCTACAGACAGAAGGCCTCGCAGCACGGCCCACTGCACCGCCAGATCGCCGTCAGCCAGTACGGCGGCTTCGTCGGCGGCAAGTCCGGCAAGTCGCTCGGCCCTGTCGAGCCTGCATCCGGAGAGTTCTTCGACCGCAGCGACCTGCCTGCCCGCTTTGCCAGAACCTCGTGGTCAGCCGCTGAGATTGAGGCTATCGAGTCCGGCGGTGCTAGCATGTTCGCATAAACGATCAACACGTCCCCTTTGATGATGAACCAAAAGTCTTTTTAGCCATGTGTAACCAGGAAAAGCTAGCGTCTGCAGGCAAGCGCTGCATCCTTCTTCGATCTTCACAACCTCTACGACGATAAACTTCTCACGGATACAACACGATTTCGGCCAGCTACTCAAAGAGCCTGCCATATTGTACACGAGCAGATACGCCACGGTGTGG
>SWBH01000260.1:0-14934 GCA_024195465.1 Aureobasidium sp. EXF-8845 | reverse complement strand
ACCAATCAAAAGCCTGCCGGAGTACTGCCGGCAGAACTGCCAGTTCGAACTGGCAGTTCTCAGCTGAGAACTGGTCTACCAGTTCCCAAATCGAGAACTAGTCCACCTCGAGAACTGGCAGTTCGAACTAGTGGACCAGTTCCGAGAACTGTCCAGTACCAACTCTGTTCAGCCAGCGGCGTCGTTGCAAGATGAAGTCTGCCATCTCGGTCGGGACATCAGTTTCTCCGGTCGCAGATTTGACGTATTGAAGGGTCCATGTACAATTGCGCTTTGATATGAGTTCAAAGCACAATATGCGGTCCTCTGCAAGATACATATTTGCGGTAAAGATCCCGGCGTCTGCGCCATGGAGTGTTTCGCCAGCAAAGTACTTTTGTAGAGGCCCTTCTCCTGTGTGATCATTCTGTAAAGCGACGTACCGATAAGCAGAAAAGGCGCCCGGTAGAACAGTTATAAAGCCAAAGACAGATTCAAGAGGTTTGTCTAAGATGTTGCTCATCTTATACTCGAAGTTCTGCGCCGCAACAAGCGGAGAGATAAGAGACCTCCCGTGGTTTAGCATGGCTTTAATCTCTCCACACGCGCCGGCGCACATTGGCTCGCGTTCGAAAATTTTCCAGAGCTTATATATGGAATCTTTGCCGGGTTTTGTACCTGCGTCGATAAGGACGCAGATACTAGGGTCCAGAATTGAGCCAAAAGCCTGAAAGAACCATCGGTGGGAATTGATCTTCTTTTGGTTCTTCTCTTTCAAGCAGAATAGCATCTGTACAGGTGTGTTTCCTTTTTTGACTTGTACTACACCGTCACTTACGTCCACTTTCATGTGTGTCGTGTACTAAACGGAAGTGGAAAGCATTACACAACGAACTGTTTCGTTTTGCTGACTTACCTCATAAAGATGTGCTACAACGTCTTTGCCGTTGACTTGTTGTTTCGCGATGCCGTCTTGATATGCCCCCATTGCAGCTAATACGGCTCTAGTCCTCGGGTTGATCTTAGCGCGGCCATCGCTCACAATACATACCACGATTTTCTTCCATGATTCCTCGCCCCAAGTGCCGCTTTTGGTGCGAGAGTTCATATGCTCAATGTTTGCAATAACGCCCGACATGGTTCTTGCGAACAACTCGTCCTCCTCGTTGTACATGGTGATGACGATAAAAAGCTCCGTTTGCCTAGGTTTTGCGAACAAACGTTGACGCAAAGTAAACCGCTCGTTGCCAAAATCCGAGGGATCACACGTAACAGCTGAATATCGCATACGGGTGGACTCGCGCTCTGGTGACGCATGTTGTATCTGCTTCAGAAGACGAGGAGGGACCGGGCTATCCAGCACGAGATTTCCTTCCACGAGCTTCACTTCTTTGAGGGCCCTCCATGTGTGCGCATGAGCGCCAGGAGGTGATGCAGAGACTTCATCGAATGAATCGACCTCGATCTTCGGAGTGTCCATTGCTGTATAATACACCTGTTCCGACTCTGGCTCTAGCATGGGATGTGTGCTTGCATCATCCTGCCAATGTTGTGCGAGATCGTGACTCTCAGCTTCATCTAGACCACTATTTGGATACAAGACTTCCGGTCGATAAGCTTCAGGTGGATAAGTGTGGTGATGAGCCTCAGGGAAGACGACACGTGTTTCCCCAGATGGGACAGTTCGTGACAGTCTGTTGTGCGAAAGATTTCCAGATTGATTGTCTAGGCCGTAAGATCTACCTTCAACAGCGATCTGTTGTACAAAGAATCAGTACAAAGCCACTCAAGCTATTGCCCACGAAACTCACAGAGGAGTGCGACCGCAGCCTGTCGATAGGGACGCGAGAATTGTTGGACGTGGATCTAGAATCATGGCTCATCGGGATGTATTGCGACTCAATGTGGGTTCTGCCACCGAGATCGCTATGTCGAATTCCCCATTGAGTTGGAGGAGACGCATGATCAGTCGGGTACAGATTTGCGAAACGATAACCAGTCGTTGCGGAGGTATCCTCGTACTCGAGGAAATCTCCTTCATCTAGATGGATGCCAAAGATTAGTCCGGACTTGGACAATATCATTGCTCTCTCCTTCGGGTGGAAGATGACTGGACAGATTTGCCTCTGGTATATCAAGGGTGATCATTCGTTAGGACATACCTGTATTTCCCCCAAGGCGACTATACGACATCTTTGTTGGTTACTTGTTTCGTAGTGTTCCGAGCGTGATGTGTAGTCAGATGTTTGAAGTTGTTCCACGAGAAATGGTCGCGGTCGGATGATGAAGTGTGTGGAAAACAACGACAAATTGATTGTTTCGAACCTCGGGTGTAAGCGGTGATGATTTATATGAGGACTAGAGCTGTTGCAGCTGAGCAGAAACTCCATCTGTGCCAGAATGCGTCCGGTGGAGATCCTCTGCGAGATGACCAGAGTTGACTCTTTCCCCAAGGAACGTACACTCGGAAGCGTTGAGCTATGCTGGAACGAAGTGGCGCCATGAGTGCATGGTGGGATGGTACCGTGTTGAGCATGGCTGTCAGTTCCTTCTCGAGACCCAGCAAATCCCAGCTGATGCAGCCATGGCGAGAAGCTCTGAGCTGTCGAGATTCAGCGCCTCGTCCCATCACGAGTAATAGTCGAAGGGTGGAGCGAATGGTACTCGAATCTGCAGGAACGCAGGCGAAGTGCCACAGTCCGCAAACTAAACTCAGACCCGAAGCTTGCCAAAAGCCTGGTGGCATCTGTCGGACATGCGCGGCGAGGCTCTGTGACAGGCCAAAGCTAGCGGAAATGTGGTTCTCTGTTCATCACTGGGCACCGGGGCGTCTGACTCGTCCGAATGTCTCGCGGCTGGCTGAGTCAACAGGAACACCAAAGCGGTGGACGACTGACAAGATTTGATGGTTCAGCTGGAGACGAGGCGCACCATGTGATGGGGATGGGCCGTCCCGAGTGGGTCGTCCCGAGTCGGTCAAGCCGGCGGCCGCTAGCCAAGTCTGCTGCAGATGCCCAAGTCTAACTATGGACTAGGAAAACAACGTTTGTTGTGCCAATCATCGCAATCACTAGCCAACTCTACTGCATCTACCAACACGCAACGGGATCCCTGTGGGACCTTTGAAATCGTGGAAGCTGGCCGAACCACATGTACATTGGCGATGAGCCAACTTCAGCTCATGTTTTACTGAGATCCAGGGAACTGCACTTGACGATCAAAAATGCCTTATCTTCGACAGCATGGACCTTGCTCTGATACCAACTGATTGGTGCGGCCGATTTGTGCAGTGGCTGATTGTTCGAGACAATGTTCCTGTACCCCCTCAGGCTTCTTCACGCCACCGATTTCGTACTCGCAAGCTAGTGAGATGGAGAAGGCCTGAATGAGATTACCTGTCGAAATCATGTTGCATACGTTGTCGTTCGGTGTGCATCCACATGCATCGTTGGAACGGCGTAAACGATCGTAAGGTATATAAGTGAGTACATCGACACATTTACAGCCATACTTATGTTGCTCATATTTCATGCAATTCCGTCCCGTCTCCTATATCTGGTTCAAGAAGATCTTCTGGAAAGCTCTGATCTAATTGTGGAGACAGGACTGTACCGTATAATCTGATCATTTCAAAGAATCTGCCCTGAATCTTCTAAGGTACGAGAACAATCCTCATGCGAGGCCTAAGATCATCTCTGAGAGTCATCCAGGCGGATTGTGGTCAAATCAATCAGCGCAACTCTCCGGCGTTTGGGGGCCGAATTCCTCGGTCCCGGGCTCGGGCTTGATTAGAACAGCGTCAATAATAACACGCAATGATTGAGCTTCGCTACCTCGGTCCTGGTCCAGTGACCACAACCACCGGGTATGTTGCAGAGCTATCGTCGTGGCCGACGTGATGCCCCACACACTCTCACTTCGCGTGATGGCTGTCACAAGCAACGCCACCGCCGCAGATATATCTGTTTGATGTTGATTCGACTTGGATCTGGCGTAATGGCATCTTGCAGAGACTTCAAGTGCCTCAATTTCCAACGACACCCACATCAGGTTCCCTTGCTCTCTGGCTTCGACGCATCTCGAGACAATGGACTCCATGGCCCCCGCAGCTTCACGATAGTTCTTGTCGTGATAAAGAGCATTTCCACAAGCAAATTGCTTTTGCATGCTGCTCAATGCGGAAGGTTGTGACAGAGAAAACCAAGCGGACATTATATCTTGATGAAGCCGTCCGATATTCTCTCCCATTCGCAATGAATAATCCGAAGAGCAAGACATGTTGAGTCCCTCCCATGCATGTCCGGGAAGTATGCCCTCGAGTTGATCAAATCCGCACTGCCATCCACGCCGCATCATCTCCAGCGCTTGAGTTGTTGGTAGCTTTCGCAAGCAAGCGAAGACTTGAGCCCATGGTTGGAGCTCCTCTTTCTTGCCCAAAGCTCGGATTTCGACCATGCTACAGATTCGGTCTCTCAATACATCATACACGCGGTCCCAGCCTTTCGTGAGGAGAATCACAGACACGTCGCAAATAGTGTCTATCAGCTTTGGGTCGCGTTCCTCCAAGAGTTCCTCGGTGAGCCACAAAGCGTCGGAAACCAGAGCGAAGCCCTGAGCGGGATAGCCACGTTCCAGAAGGTCGATCGCAGTGATGCAGCACTTGTAGAAATTGTTGACATTCCTGCTGCTCTTGACGGAAACATGACTGACCAGCTCGCCCACGTCATTTCTAACATAATGACCGTTATCATGGGCCCCATTAAAGTATTTGATGATGTTATGGAAGAATTTCGCTGGCATAAGTTGCGCGTCAGGGTAGGAAAGCGCAGGATTCATCGTCGCGGTTTGGTCTGCAGACACCAGATCCAAGAAGCAATCTCGATAAGAACAGTCCATCACTTCTGCCCAGCGAGCGTAAACTTCGCTCAGACGGGAGCCCTGTGTTGACGAAGGCTCATCCCTGCAGTCCTTGGCATTGCTAGAGGATGGCATGAGCACGGGGCGGTTTCTTTTCGGCACTGGCGAGGTGATGATCTCGATATGACTCGGCTGCTTAATAGCTTTATCCAGCTTGTCTGACCAGAAGATTCCTGATCTCTTCGCTCTGCGGATGCGTCGCACCACTTCACTGTAAGGATAAAGCTTGCCGTTGACCATAAACCTCATCTGACTCAACGGCCCTCGTGATTGCGTTATCTGCTTTTGGATCACGGACGCGATGAATTGAATATCGCTAAGCTTTGCATACTTCCCACGCTTCGAGCCATTTGAGTCAGGTGTGTGATGTTGCGGCATGGTGACTGGGAACTCCGAGTTTCGATCTGCTGTGCCTGGCAAGGATACCAAGCTTTGTCGATCCTAGCGACGATCTGCGACAAAAATACAACGTCCACGTCTCGTCAAGCGTTTTGGGGCTGTTTCTTGCAACAAGTCCTGGTATTCGTGCAAAACAGAGGAGCAGAAGCCTGCACGGAGACGATTCCAAGTGATCAAGATTGGAGGCGTTCGAGGAAAGGGGAACGACACTATTTGGTGTGGTGACGGACACACCGATGAGAACGATGCAAAAGGTGGAAAGCGATGCGATACAGACTAGAAGTCCTTATGTCTGGGCAGAAGGATAGAAGCAGAGAGCTGAGAAGAGCGGAACAAATGGTCTAACCTCCGTGCAGCACGCGTGGCGTTCAGCCGAAAGAAGCTGGAACTTCAACGGCTGCAGAAGGCCAAGGAAATGGCAGACTCGAACTCCGAGGCTATCGTGCTGGCGCCCGACTGATATTATTCATATAACAGCAGAGATGGTGCAGTATGAGCTGATCGGTGTGTTTTTTTGTCGACTGTATAGGTTGTGAATGTCTTGAAGCAGAGAGAATATATTGAGTAGTATCATCAACCACGAGCTCCAATGATCAATTAACGTTGCCAACATCTTCGGGACCTCGGCTAACATCGGCTCCACCTCCAGACATCTAGATGCAGACGATCTCTTCCTAAATTGACTGGCTACAGTACATTCATAATCTCTATAGCGACCCGTGCGTTCTTGGATCTCCGCGGGCAAGATCAGCTTCCAAGTCTCGAGTCCACCTCTGCTGTCAGTCCCGCGATTTCTCCTGTTGAAAACTGGCGGCAGCTCTGTCTTCCACTCACGGCCACGGCGTCTCTCTAGGCACTTCTGAAGCCTAGATCGTCATGGCTGAATCAGTGCTCTTGGCTCGAGGAGCATGGCGTCCTTCGTTGGCAGAATCAGCGTCGGTATGCTGGAGAGTGCGGATGTCACTCTGAGATGTTGCGGCTCAGGCTGCTGTCAGTATATCGTTAGAAGTAATGGAGGAAAGAAACCACGAGAGCCAAGGTGTCGTTCGTTTGGGACGGACAGGGTAGAGGGGGCCTAATTAATTCAGCAGTTTATTCTCCTAATCATGACCGCGCACGAAAGTATTCGCACCCCTCACAGCACTATAGAACAAGGGAATCCTGCAGTCTTCCGACTCAGAGGAGATGCTCGCTGAGTATAATGGCTCTGTCAGTCACTTCCACCCTTGGAGGTTCAGTCATCTACAAATGAACAAAACTCGCCAAACGAGGAAGGCTTCAGCATTAAGTCAGCCTCTGGGGCCGAGAACCTAAACTCCTATCTGAGAAAGAGAGATCTGACATCGACGAGGGAGCTAGCCAAATCGCTGATTTGGCCGTCCGGGATGCGCCTCCGAGCACTAGCCAACTTTATTTTATGCATATCCTGGAGCCGTCTCAGAACCACGAACACGCACTCGGACGCTAGCTATCAGCACGTGGAGCGTCCGTGGCTGTGACTTCCATTGTAGCTTTTCGATGGACTATTTTGGGCTACTTCCTACTTCTGTCTTAGTCCACTCGCCAAGACTTACCTAGGATGTACGGTTGAGTGGACGAGAGGTACAAGTGTACTAGCTGGAGAACGTGTCGCCCTTCATGCATATGCTATATATCTGCATTTCAGTGCATGATTCCGTCGAGTTGATGGCTAAGATAGGCGTCGGACTCGAGTTGATGGCTGAGCTCCAAGAATCTATGGGTCTAAGCACCTCCGAGCACGGAGTGAACGAGACACCTACCCTCTTCGTTTCCCGAGAGAATGATTCTCCTTTGAGTTTTACAATTCACTAACTCTTTGTTCAATCATGGTTGTTGTATGGCTGTATACAACACAACCCAAATGCAGTGAAAGACCAACTTAACTTCGAGGGCTAGAATTTCATACTATGTACCAGTCGGAACGTCCAGTTTACTCTAGATCTGTCCGATGGGATCGCTTAGCGATTGGTCAATGCACCATGCGTCACCTCAATCCTGACATGGTGTAGCCAGCTGACCGGGCTAAGGCATTACCAGATGGACCAGGCTTCGGGAGGTACGAAGCCACAAAATAGCTCGCTAGACTGGCCGAGCAAACAGTGGCTGATCCGATGGAGAGCTGTAGGACTGTTCACAGCTCTATGATACTCATCCTTGGCTAGAGCGCCCACCCTGATAGCTTCGGGTTGGCTTTGTGGAACTAGATTTCTAATGCAAGCCATCACTAATTCGACCACACCACGTGCAGTGCCGTCACAGCTGCGATTTATGTTCCCGTCCCTGCAAGGTGTCATATTGTGGCTCAACACATACCCCCAGACTTTTTCACCTCTTCCATTGTCTTGTAGACATATACTGACAATTTGATATCATACTCAACATCAGAAGATGACCGACGATATGGCCTGGGCTGGTCCAGCCGTGAACTGCCTCTTTAAAATCGGTGTAACCGTCTATGAGATGATTGCAGTAACCGAGCAAGCGCATGATCTCCTCGATTCTGCAAACCATGTCTCATCGTCAGTGGAAACAGTTCGATCGTTGCGTCGTCAAAAATCCGGACTTCTCCAAGCCGAGGAGAAGATATGGATCGATCGAGTTGTCTATGACACGGAAAAGACACTGAAAAATGTTGCCTCCCTTGTAGAACCAGCACGAGTGGACATGCAGACAAAATCCGGCAAGATTGGGCTCGTCAATCGAGCGCGCTTTGTGTTTCGCGATTCTCCCAAGGTCGCTACAAACTTCGCCAGACTCACCTTGACCAGTCAGAGTTTGAACACAGCTCTGACTATGCTGAGTTCAAGGGACGGCACGCACTCAGGAGTAGCTCAGCATCGTCAAAGCAGTGGACCGCTACTCTCTCCGATTTCTTCCCTGACGCAGGAGGCCTCACCCTTACCACCCTCATATCAAGAGAGCGAGTATCTAAACCGCAAACGCTTATCGAGATCCAATCCATCATCCGTCAGTTTACGCGAGATTTTCATACCAGCACCTACATTCGTAGTTCCGCCTATACCTTTCGATACCAAACCCACCATCCTCGAACCAGTATTGACATCACTTTCCGAATTACAGGACGACCAAAGCAGCAGACGTCGAAGCCATGCCAGCCCATCAGATGACAGATGTGAAGACAATGGACACCTTCATACAGGCATACATAGCGACGCGTTGGGTCTTCCCATCCCTTGTCCAATAGGGCCCATTCGAAGATCAAAATCGAGGGACAGACACCAATTCTTCTTGGTTCCTCAAGACTTACCATATCCCTCCGCAGAGAGTCAGGACTCGCAGTGGTGGGAGATGCCCGAACAGAAGCAGTACGAACACCATAAAATCTCTGCATACCATTCAATGTCACCTCCATACCCACCCTATCCGACCTACGAGTTTGGTATTCCAAGGTCACCTCACCTTAGTCTTGGGCACCAGACTGTAAACACCACTTTCGCGGAGCTTCCTTGTGGAGAGCCAGATACACCAATGTCTCGCCACAGTCAGATTGAAATGCCTGTTTGTCTTCAGCCAGGTCAAAGGCGAGAACCTGAAGCATTTGTTGAGAATTCTTCGACGCAAACATCCACACTACAGCGGTCGCTAACAGCGAGGGAAAGAAGGAAACAGTGGTATACTGACAACGCTGTGTGATACCTCCAAGTTCGGTGGGTTCTCGAATAGTTCAAGTATTTGTATGGTAAATTGAGCTTTGGTTCATTGTCCGCGGTTTGGTAACTATCTGATGAACACATTCCAATATGCATTCCACAGGTGTTTACCCAGTAGTTTGGATATAGTCATGTACTCAATTCGATTACTAATTGCAGCAACGTGATCTGGCCATTTAGTGAAGAACAACAATCGTAGCCATCTGGTTCTGGAGATTCCTGGTGAGACTTCTGAAGACTCGTGTCCCTACTTCAACTCCGAAATGACCTGCGGCTTATACACAAAGACCCTATGAAGAGGACTCGCCTCATCATCAGTAACCTTTGCGAGTCCAGGCAAAGCCACCAAAGTATTTACCACACTCTTATCCTTCAACTCCCAGTCGAACTTATAAGTAGCGCGTTGAGAGAACAACAGAAGACCTCCCATGGCTGGTCCCCGCATGATCTCAACCAGATTGGTGAATCTAGCATTGGAGCTTGTTCCTCTGGACGACCAGGGCTCGAATGCCATGCAGAATGTGGTCGCCATGGTCTTGATCGTCTTGTCCCGTCGAGCGAGCAGAGCTTGGTCTTCAAAGGGGTAAGGACGTAGGTAGCTGGCCAGCACGCGAGTGTAGGCGAGAGATCTTGAAGTTGCTGTGATGAATGTCAGTAGATCCTCACAGTTGATTGCAAATTCCACTTGCCAGGCTTTGTTTGATGCTTGGTGGCATTTCGTAAGGATTTCTGCAGCTCTGATACGTCTCGAGGCAGGAAAGAGCCAGGGGAATCGTCCTCAATGGTTATGTTCGAGAGAATCAGATGAGCCAATGAGTGTTTGATGATTGTCTTCTTGTGCCTATATCCCATCATGGCTTCTGGCAATGTGGGCCGAACAAGGCCGCTGTCTATCTCTGATAGCAATGCGTGAGTATTCTCCAAGATACCGCCTGAAGATGGTTCAGCATTGCTATAGAAGTTGTCGATGTGAAGCTCGATCTGCTGGTAGATGGTTTCCATCGTCCCAACGATTGAAACATCATCGGCGGGCTGGGGAAGATGTCTTGTCCAATCCCCAGATACGACTCTCGACTGTGCTGCTGAATCTGTAAAGTAACCCTTGTCCATCACAATCGTAGATCTGTTGGGCGTCGGGACATCAGAATCGTTGATCGTTCTCTTTGCAGATAGACGAGATCGCATCAAGAAGTAAGTTATGATGGCTGCAAGAATCGCAGCTCCCACAGCTGCTCCGACAGCCGCACCGGCGATGGCTCCAGTGTTTGTATGTGTAGATGGAATTGCTGATGCTGCGGATATTGAAGTGGTGCCACTAATAGCAATAGTCGATGTTGGACTTTCCGTAGAGACTGATGTCGTGCTATTAGTAGCTAGCGGCGAAATTGAGGTCATATTAGAGGAGTGAGCTATCAAAGTCGAGCTACTGAGAGAGGTTTCGGAATCTGGCATCGTGGCGGGTCTGTAGAGAGTTGTCTTGCTGAGCTCCTTTCAAAAGAAGCAGACGTCTTGTGCGAATGATATAGTGTCGAGCAAGTGATTTCTTCGGCATACTTAGGGTACCATGCTGAACACACCAGATTCGGCTTGTGTTGGCTAGTCTGTTTCTGCAGCCTAGTTGTAGCAGTTGGTCCCGACACTATAAAAAGCATAAATTGCGTAGCATTTCGTGGCTTGCGCTTCGGATTGCCCGACGATTTTTGAGGTTTGAAGCCACCAAGTATGGCCAAACTTGCATATCGGACACGCCATGGTACATGATAGTTCCATGCCAAGCACTTTCTTGTATGTGAGTGGCTTACAGCTGCATTAATCTGCGGAGTAGGCTTGATGACACTCAGCCGATAGCATCTCCAGCTATGCATGTGATTGTGCTAGATCTGTCTAGCGCATCCACTCAGCCGGCATGATATCTCAAATGTAAGACCGTCGTATGATATGAGTTTGGGTCATGTCGCGAGAACGACCTTCATCTTTTTCTACACACTTCTGATAACCAATTACCAGCACCTCGGTAATTGACACCACTATGGATCCTGAGATCGTGGTAGGCATTGACTTTGGGATGACCGTAAGCAATCGAACATGGCATATTCAATGAATGAAAATTGATCAAATCGCAGTGCACTGGTGTCGCCTACTCCATGGCGCCAGACTGGGCAGCTCCTATGACAATCCAGCACTGGCCAGGAAAGCCGAGTCAGAACATCAACAAAGTTGACACAATGGTCGCATATCACGCTGGACAAGATCAAGCTGTAGCTTGGGGTTTCTTGGTCAACAAAGATCTCTCGGTTGAACTGGTTGTCCAGTCTCTTTTCAAGTTGTTCCTCGATCCTACACATGACTCTCAGTCACGACGCAAACCTGATGTGAGAGAAGCTCGCAAGTGGTTTGTAGACTACATGCGTTGTTTATTCCATGCAATTGTCCAGCATTTCGATGACAGCTATGCACGATGGCGTACCAGAAGAGTCGAGTTCCTCTTCAGTGTCCCCACCACGTGGAAAAATCCCGCTATGATTGCAGAGATCGAGTCCCTGATCAAGCAAGCTGGATTCGGAAGCGACAAAAACCACAATGTGAAAATCTCTTTGACCGAGGCTGAAGCTGCAGCCGTCTGTGTCTCAAAGCAAGGATACCAAAAAGGCGATGTGTTTCTTGTCTGTGATGCAGGGGGAGGCACAACCGATATCAATATTCTAAAGATCAAGAATACAGACCTCGGACACCATGAAATCGAACCTCTGGACTGGGTAGAAGGAACGGCGGTTGGATCAGCGGTGATTGATTTCAAGATCGAGGAGATCATCCTTGATAGACTGGAGCACATTCAGAATTTTCTCCGGGCTCCCGCCGAGCAGCTGGCAGAAAAGATGGTGGAATCTCTCAGCTTCCAGACATTCAAATGCAGCTTTGGTCTAGAAGCACAGCAAGGGCTCGATCTTTTCCTCACTGTACCCGGTCTTCCCACTGGTCTTGATTTTCCCGAGAGCAATATACAAGATTCCAAGATGAGGATCACAAGGTAAGAGCACTTCTGCATCACAACCCAAAGACATCTCATCTCATTTCACTCGTATCTAGAGAAGAGTTTCAGCAGGTATTCGACGAACGTGTCGACAAAATTTTCCAACTTGTCGACTCGCAGATCAAGCAACTCCAGAACACTCATGCACGTGAGACTATTGACTACCTTATCCTCTCTGGAGGTTTAGGTAGCTCTCCTTACCTCAAACACCGCATGCGCCAACGTTACCAGCAAGACGCAAACCCAGACCTCTACAACGCTAGGAACTTGACGGTTCTTGTTGCGCCCGAACCGTGAGTAATCCCTCAACTGTTGAAGTTCGCGTGCTGATCAGGACCCAGGCAACTAGTTGTGACCCACGGACTTGTAATGGATCGTGTGCAGAGGCTCCAAGGCACTCAGGGTGTGTATCCCGAAAAGTGCTGCAGAAACAGCTACGGCTTGGTCGTTCGCACACTCTACGACCCAAAACAGCACATTGGAGAAGACGTCTCGGTAGACCCACGAGATGGGCAGAAATGGGCAGAGAAGCAAGTCCATTGGTTCATTCGCCAGGTATGCTATCCTCGATACAGTGAGACTTTCCACTAATGACTACACTGCAGGGCCAGAGGATTTCAGTGGAGAAAGGCGTAAGTGAGGCATATCGACTCAAGATCAATCTCGGTCAAGAAACCGTCCCTTGGAGAACTCAGGTTGTTATGTGTGGACTCCCGTCCGAACAACTCCCAAAAAGCACAAGAGACACTTCCGTGAAACCAGTCTGTCACATCGAATCCGTGCTCAGTCCTCTTGATATGAAACTGAAGAACAGACACTGGTAAGCTGCAAACACATATTTCAGCTGACAATTGACTTACTCAAATCCAGGTACAACTTTAAACCTCGCTACAATCGTGCAGACTTCAATCTCAAAGTGATTTTGGGGTCTGCGGATTTGAAGTTCCAGCTCTGGGGTAAAGGGCAGAGATTGAGTAAAGATCATGAGGATATCGGTGTCATGTGGTATACTCCGCAAGAAAAGGCGGCTAGTACCAGAATTACTGTACAGGAGACGTCTGAGATGTATCGTGTTTGATTCAATGCACATCATGGATCTATTCCAGACTTACAAACTTTACTGGCCACCCCGATGATATGATCACATCTATGTTGAATGCTGCCAGTCGAACACTCTTGCTTTAGTACGCAAGGACCCCTCAATCCCTACTGTAGTCGACCACGCTTCTACCCTTCCAGAAGATCCCTCTGTGTATATCATGGCGTGTGGTAGAACCTGACCAGAATTTCCGACCACAGCTGGTTTCCATAACCTTATCTGGAAAGACTACTCTACGTCATTGTCGGACTTGAATGTCTCTCCATGTTGCAGCTAATGTAACAACCTCGGTTTTTGAGATGCTTCCCAAGTCCGCGAGTGACGGGCATATAAGTGTATACAAAGGCATGACAAAGTGCAGCACATCACTTCAAACTAGCATTAACGAAAATAAAAGCCACGTCAGAACCGACTCGCAGCGTCGAAAGAATAATTAATCGCTGCCGTCAGTATAGCAGGAAGCACCGGTCTCGTGGTAAGTATACCTCTATCTTATGACGAGTTAGAGGAGTAAACCAAACAAAGAGAACAGTGACTAACCCATTCACAAGTGCTCCCATATTCTGGCAGTTGTCCAACAATGTCCGCAGATCAATCGCATCCATGCCTTCTCACGCAGAGAGTTGCCCGCACATCCCAAGCTTGAAACAATCAATACGCAAAATTCAACAGACTAGCCTTCCGTATATCCAGAAAATACCTCAGTCTTCATCATAGCTCTAGGCACAACAGCAAGAATAGCAGGCAGCATCGCCGCCCGACGAAAAATCGACTACGACCTCAATCTATCACTAGCAAAAAGTGCAAAAGCTTCAGGTGTGGAAATCTATGTGCTTATTTCAACCAGTGGCGCATCTCCCACCTCTAGAATTGCTTAAGCGAAGATGAAAGGCGAGCTTGACGAAGCGGTTGAACAGATTGGTTTTGAGCATGTGATCCTACTCAGACCAGGACTATTGGTGGGAACGAGAGAAGATAGTAGGTTTGGGGAATTTATGGGCAGGAGTATGGCGACCTTCTCGGGTAAGATTAGTGGAGGTTTGTTAAAGGATCCTTGGGCGCAAGATGCTGATGTTGTGGCTCGGGCTGCGGTGAGTGCGTTATTGGATGTAATGAACAAAAGGTACAATGAGAAAGTGAGAGTATTAAACCAGCAAGATGTCATCCGCTTGGGACGGTCAGAGTGGAAGGAGTTTGACTAGTGTAGCTGCCCATACATATCTTGATATCTTGTCATGAACATAGACCAATTGATGCTCGGATTGCATCATCTATGGAGTGGAGTCATCGTGTCTGTCTGCCTGTCTCACGGCCCTGTTGAATACGACAATTTCGCAAGTAATTAGGTCGAAAAAACTACATAACAGGGATGGCATAATCGTGGACGATCGGAGAGTTTTCAGATTTGTAGGGTGAAATTCTGTTATTTTGGGTGTGATTCGCAAGAAAGCGAAAGAAAACTGAATCGCTAGTCCTACAGGAGAAAAAGCAGATACTCTACCCAAGCTCATCGAACACATGAGCTCTACATGTAACGTCTTCTATCGAGACTTCTCTACTTGGCAAAGTGCAAGTCGTAGTTGAGCCACTTTCTTGCCTGGACCTGCTCAATGCTCAAGCCGGGCTGACCATAAGTCAATGGGGCAAAGTAGAGGAAACTCCAGACAACGACAGCGAGAATACCGCCGGTAGCAGCCCACATACCAAGCAAGTTGGATTGGACGGTCCTCTCGCGGACGGGCTTGTTTTGCTGGACGGCAGTCTTCTTGTTCTTTGTGAGGGTGGCGTTGCCAGAGGCGACGTCGTCAATGTCGACA
>SWBH01000259.1:0-14982 GCA_024195465.1 Aureobasidium sp. EXF-8845 | reverse complement strand
GTTTCCAAATCGTGCACCTTTGAACAAGTAGCCCTGGGAGCTATCGATTGCAGTTCCGAAGACTTTCTCATCTCTCCAAGCCGCAGCCGCTCCGGCTTCTCCGCCTCTGAGAGCTGCAAGCTGGGTGTCAATGCTCTCACCAAAGAGGAATTCCGTTGAGCTGTCGAGGGTGATACGGAATAATAGAAGCTGTACATTAGTCTCTTCGACCCAGCCATCGGCGTTTACGGGGAGAGCCTGCATCATGTTTTGTACATGCACCTCCTCGAGTTCCAGATCGCTGATGTTATCGCGAGCGAACTGCGGACGGAGAAGGGCTCGGGAATGCTCCCATCTTTTGCCATCTGATGCAAACTATGATTCCGGTCAGCACGCATGCCAATGGTCAAGGTTGATGAACACCTACAATGCCATCGCCCATTAGAGGACCAAAATTGCCAATTCTTGCAGACCCTAGTCCAAAATCCTTGAATTGAGTTGCTAGCAAAGCTTGGATGTTCTTGGGGTCGGAGGTGAAGTGAGCCTGGTTTCCAAGAATAGATAACCGCATTGTATGCACAGGTCTATTTTGCGATTCCGACATGACCTCCTCCCGTTCACGGAGATAGGCGGGAAACCGACCTGCCTTTTGAGCCGCCATCATTTGTTTGATTGTCGAGATACCCAAATGTGTGGCAGGCCACAGTGGCGCTGGTTCACAGTCCAGCTTCCGAGATTTGATAGCATGTTGTCGGCGGATATATAGCAGACTGATGCTCTTGTATAGAATCCAGGTGACCGAGAGCCAGAGGAACGAGTAGAAGACAGGAAAACTCGCCATCGGTAGGAGTTGACAGACTTTAGGGATGCGGAGAGGGATCGACAGGTCTCTTAAGAAAGCGTCCGGGACCCTGGACTTTCTCTGCCACCTTCTTGAAAGGGGAGCTGAGATATGCTTCGGATCTCGGTAAAACACACTTGGGTTTGCTCGAGTCATCGGGCTTTTGGGATGGAGACATACGGCCGTGAATGCCCGCCAATAAACGCCATGCCATGGACATTTGAGTTGACAGCGACACCCATCCGTTCCGTGGTTATCTTGGCTTCCACAACGGTGCCGAGGAATCCACCCTGGTATCAAGGCAAGACTTGCGAGGCTTCATCTTCTGAGGTTCGTCACCCAGCATACAGAGTGTCTGTTCGTGGCCATGAACAGCTACTGAATGCGCTTGCCCAAAACATGGTATTTCTCGGACAGTACTCGCATGGGAATCCGGAAGGCAAGACGTCGACAGGGACTTTCAAGTCAGGCACGTCATTGCAGATATCCACCTTCTCTTGGCGCTGTGGGGTAGCGCGTTGGCGGTCCGGACGATCACTGCTTTTCTCTTTTTGATTTTTCTTTTTGTGGTTCACCTCGAACAAAACCCGAAACTGCGGCCTCGCATATTCTCTAGAAAGAATATATAAATTCCCAGTCATCCTCATGGGCAGCCCAGTGTCGCTTGTTTACGCTTCGGAGACCGTCATGAATAACGCCAAGATCGTGAGGTAGGATTAAGACTACACGATAAAGATGTGGTGGTGGCTGCGGTAAAACGGCGTTCAGCTTCATGGGCGCAATCGGTGGTGGGTCTCGCACAGCTTCGCGAAGTCGCAAGCACGTTTCCGACGCGTCCTTTGATCCATCGTCTTTTGCCCTCTTTGCGAAAATACACCCACACTTCCCGATCGACTGGACGCGGTTTGAGCGGCCAGCTTGTTTGCTGGCTGATGATGAGTCAACGTTCCAGGAGGCTGGCCGAGCGAGGTTGTCTCCTTGTTGCCCTGGACCATTCGCAGCGCACGTCTGACTTCGAAGGTCGTCAGCCTTCGTGAGAAATTTGGTCACACCCCTTGCAATAATCTTTTCCCTGATTGATGGAGAAGCTTTTTTTGATACATATCTACCTCTGAGCCTTGGTCGGTGATGCTTGAATCCAAAGAAGACGCTGAATGTGACACTGTTGCATCCAATCACGCCATGTAACACAGCATGCATTTTCCCGAGCAGACGGTTTTCCGAGTCGTCCGGGGTCCTCGATCGAAGTCTGAACCAGACTTGCGATACCGTCACAAGTCCTACGGGAATTTCATTGTGGTATCGAGTAGCAAACCACTCCTTGGTAGGGTTCTACGAGACTGTATAACAGCGTTCACACTCCAGAGTGTTGGATAATCTTTAGCAGCAACGCGGCCATCAACATGCGGCTGCGGTTCGGCCGCAGGATCCTCGACCACACAAGCCTAGCGTATGTGCGCCGCTCATACAGTCCTTCGCCAGTGCTCTTTACTCTCTAGTGTCAGTGATTTGGAGTAAGTCATTAGCCTTGAGATTTGGCCTCCAGAGGTGAATGAATCTGCACCTAGAACTAGGCCATCTCCAGGTGATAACTGACCACCTGCACTGTCCAGCATAAATGCATGCAAGCCATTCGTGCTCACACAAGCCCATGGCTGCAAGCATGTCATGGTCACACAACTCGCTGGCCACCGATTACTCTTGGTGTCAACTGATCTCTTGCTTACAAGCAATGCTTTTTCCGCTTTCCGAATTGGCATCGACACCAGTTTGCATCCATCATGACGAAGTACGGCTATCGATTGCTCCCAAATTTCATTGATGAAACCGCATTGGACAACCCAAGCTTGAACTTCGTCGATGTACCTAAGTCTGCAAGAAGGCCTTCACCATATCACCTTCGGTAATCTGGCCAGAAGCATCGACAAATGCGCCTGGTGGATAGAGAACCATTTGGGTAAAGGTCGCGATTTCCCGACCCTAGGCTATACCGGCCCTCACGATCTGAGATATCTCTTTCTTGTGTTTGGAACATGTAAAGCGGGCTACAAGGTATCTCTGCTCATTTTTTCTTCTGCGATGTGTCTGGCCATAATTTAATCAGATGTTTTTTGCTTCTCCACGAAACAACACGGCCGCATCGCTCGATCTGCTTAGCCAAGCGGACTGTGGCATCTTCTTAATGCCTGCTGATGCACCACTGTACTCAAATCTGTTGATGAGTGCGCTTCTAAAGAGGCCAATGCAGACATTCGATCTTCCGGATCTTGCTTACTTCTTAGAAGTCGACACAGAGATGAAGCCTTATCTTTGGAACAGGACCTTTAAAGATGCGAAACATGATCCGCTAGCGGTCTTTCGTACATCCGGAAGAACTGGTGTACCGAAACTCATAATCATGAACCATGGCGCGGTGGCTGCTCTCGACGCCTTTGGAACTCTCACAGGCCCGAAGATACAATCTGATACTTTCAAGGGGAAGAAGACACTGTTGCTCTTTCCAATGTCCCATGCCTCGGCCACCAGCACACTATTCCTGTCCATATGGAATACTGTTCCGATAGTTCTACCGCCTCCGATTCCTCTGACGGCAGAACTTGCAAACGACATGATTGTCAACTGTAACATCGAAGCCGCTATCATGCCTCCGTCGATTCTCTCCGAGATGGCAGGCAACCAGACGTATCTTGCAAACCTCTGGAAATGTACAAGTGTAATGTACGGGGGAGGACCACTACCTACCGAGGCCGGTAATCGCATCGTGTCTGGCACTACCCTCATAACTGTTTTTGGCGCCTCGGAGACTGGCTTCTTCCCTATTGAAGTAATGCAGCGGGATGACTGGCCGTACATCAAACTAAGCGCCTGTGCTGGCGGTGTGTATCGTCCTTATGCAGATGATATTTACGAGCTTGTCATTGAGCGGAAGCCTGGTCTAGAACCGTTCCAACCTGTCTTCTGGATGTATCCTGATCTGGAGGAATACCACATGAAGGACCTGTTTACGAAGCACAATAGCAAAGCCGATCTGTGGTTGTGGCAAGGTCGCACCGACGATATCATTGTCCTCAGTAACGGTGAGAAATTCAACGCTACTGCAATGGAAGATATGATCGTCAGTGGTCATCCTGCGGTCGAGTCGGCTCTTGTCTGTGGAGAAGGTCGTGAATAGTGTGCATTGCTCATGGAGCTCTCATCTACAGAGTCCAGTGAAGAAGATACGCCCGAGGATGAGCTTGTGGAGGAGTTATGGCCGATCGTACAGAAAGCCAATGAGAACTGTCCCGAGTATGGACGTGTGATGGAAGGCATGGTGATAGTTGCTAAACAGGGCAAGAGGACAGTTCGAGCAGATAAAGGCACCGTTCAGCGTAAATGCACCCTCGAGAGTTTTGCTGCCGAGCTTGATGAGCTGTACCATCTACACGAAGGCCCTCCTGCGTCTTTCGCCAGGACAAACCGTCCGATGGACTTTCAAGCTGTCAAGCAAACCATCACATGTGTCGTTCAAAATGTCTCCAGATATCGGACAATACTGCCCAGCAGAAGTTTCTTCGATCTAGGACTGGACTCGCTTCACGCCATGACAATAGCTAAGAACCTCAGGACTGCTTTTTTCAACGCCCCAACACAGATTACGATCAAAGTCATATATGACTGTCCAAGTATCGATCTACTATCACACTTCATCTGTTGCTCGGCGACTGGAAAGGAAGATTCAGTGAAGGCAATGCAGATGCTATATGATCGATATGCTCGAAAAGTCTTGCTTTGAGTCCAACTCTTCAGGGCGCTCAAGGCATAAGTGTTGATCTCATGGAGCGATGGATCGGTCAGTGGAGTTTCAGTAGACGAATGTGGGTGTAGCTGTGCTTGCCCAAAGAGTTAGCACGAAACGAAGAATGCAAAAAGAATAACAGCTACCAGAGATCTCAGAAATTTGTACTTACGAGTTCGATTTGTGTTTTTGAGAAACACCCCGGGGTATAACCCCGGAAATGCACAGGATACTCCTGGCGGGTCAGTCCAGTTTCAGAAGGAGTAAGTGCTCGATTTTGCGAGATCACTCTCTCCGACTGTCGCTGTAAAGCTTCACATGCTCCAAAGTAAGTAGAAACTTGTGTTTGCAAGGACAACTAGTTACCTGGGTCTCATTCGAGACTGTGGTGTGGCACGCGCGGAGCGGCAGAACTCGAATTGTGAGGGGAACCTAATGAAGTTAGCAAGTGAGCCGGGGAGCAGGAGATTCGAACGCGAGATCTCTGGTAGCACGCTGCCGCTCGGCTAAAGGGGCTGTGTTGTGCCAACGGCGACGTGAGCAGTCTATGTAGCTATATGAAGAGAGAGGATATCGCTGCCTATTACGAGCTGGCAATGCAGGTGGAACAGTTTTGGGCAGCAAAGATTTTAGTTACACTTGCACTTCCACTCTTATCTATGATGCAGCGCCCTTTGAGGGTTACTTCGTGCTGCCATACAAAGTTTACTGGCTCCTTCTACCTAGCACAATGTTTGCTGCTTGTGCGTACAGCTCTTGCACTTCCAAATCAAGGTGGAAGACTTTTTCACTCGATATATTACTCGATGGAACACTGTCTTGAGCTCCTCTCAGTTGTACTACGACACTCGTCTACTGGACCCACGAGGGGCTGATCTGCATGTTTCAAGTCAGCGAGAAGGTTTTGCTATGATTGCTATTCGAAGAGTGATCACAGTCCCACTAAATGTCTGAACATGTAACAACACAATTGTTCAATCTTACATATTCAGTATACAAATTGCGTGACAGCAACAACTCCGCTCTATTCTGCGCCCAATAATTACTTCAGTGCATGTTTGTGCTCGATACAGTCGACTTTGCAGGTCGGCAAGGTCGAACAAGGAAGGAAGTCACTCAAGATGCCGAAGATATGCCGGGTGCTTGATCATTCTCCCTATCCAAGCATCTAGCTTCACACTCCCGTCTCTGACCAACACTTAATATTGGATTCCGTCGCCACCTCAACGTGACCGGAAGACTATGTTCCTTCCAGAGCCAAGTGATTTCTGAGTGTAGGCGCCCAGATACAGAGAGTGGCTGCCGCTGTGGCACAAACGATGACAGCAGACCTCTAAGTTATTGACATTGCCTTGAAAACATTCGGTGAACACTTTTGGAATCTATCACAAGAAGCTCTCTTTATGACTAACGACGAAGAATTGTATGGGTTTGGGTGCTTCTGCTAATTAAGGACGATGGTATTGAACTTCGTATCTTATTCCATCTGAGGCCTTGAATTACCAGTATCTCGCAATCGACAATCTTCATATTGCAGAGTCTCACAGCAGTACCGGCTCTGTCAACTTTACCGGCACAATCGTGAAACTTTCCTGCTCGCTTTGCCTTGACTACACCTTCTGGATCTTTGAAACCCAGCCTCTCCCCTCAAACTGTTCCACTCGTCTTCGGCAACCTTCTGACCGTGAGAACAATCCGACGGCTGCTTGTTTCGAATCAATGCAGTTCTCAATGCTTCTACCTCTCAGAGCCAGGCGGTACACTCGTTGCAACGAATCTCTGACATACGAAGGTCAATCAAAGGCGTGTCAGGATAAGCTGAAAAGGTGATGCAGTTCATACCACAGTCCTGCTTCGAGCGACATTCATGACCACACTTCAGCTTATGAATGCCTTCGCTACAGAAGGTACCCTTCCCGACTGTTTCGACATCGACGGCGTCATTTCTGGCGGCTTTTGCTCGTTTCTGTGCATCGAGAACACAGAGACTCAGCCACTTGCTGAACACGAGAAGAGGTGCCCATTTGGTTGTCTCTTTGTTGCGCTCAACCATGCGTACGAAAATCTTGAAAGCTGCCTCTTGTTGTGGCTGGCTCAGTCTGAGGCATGCGAGGAATCTCATGGTCTCCTTCTCACGCTGCTCGGTTGGGAGTCTGCAGATGTCGGCCACGACTCTGCCGACGCGAAGCAGCCATCCTTGTTTGCGTTGACGAATGCGCTGGACCTCTTGGGTATCATGGGAGACAGCGGCAGCGGCAGCGGCAGCGGCGGCTTGACTCTGCAAAATGGACGACATATCTGGCGCGGAAACGGGATGTTCGATGTTACTCATGAACGTGGGTTGACTGTTGGGATCCATGCTGAGCGGAGATTCAGATCCATCGCTTGGCGGGTGTGGAAAGTGGATGTCGGCGAGCCAGATAAACGAAGACACTGCGTGTGACGTATCATCAACGCTGGCCGTCAGCAGATGATCATCGTCAAGCAAGCCTTGAGGGTAACGTGTTATGGTCTGCGCATTGTTGTGTTCTGACTTCTGCACGGTCTGGAACGCAATACCACCATCGGGGTGCTCCAATCCTCCAGTATGTTGAGCGTAAGCTTGCGCATTCAGTCTCAGAAACTCGTCGAGGTATACTTTCTGAGAATTTTCTGGCATGATATCGTCTTGGATGAATTCTGGCATACAAGCTCTCTCGGCCTGGGAAGAAGTGATCAGTCTCCTGGATACATCAGAAGAGGGCCAGCTCGGGGTCTTACGTGTGGGTTCTCGACTCCATATGGAGACAGTTCTTGTGAGGGGAATTGAGGCTGCGCTTCGCAGCCTGACGTGGATGAAGGTAGTGCAGCGTGTCCAGGAAGAGTGAGGATGGCGCGAACAACTTCTGCTTTACGCTGCCATTGCTGAAATGTGACATCGTCTGGAGCGGCGTAAGGGTTGGGAGGTAAGCCAGGATGCTCATGCAGCCCCTGTGGTGGTGATGACATTTTGTCTGAAGGAAGTTGACGATTGATAGGTTATGTTTGATGTCGAACAGTGGGAGAGAACACCGCTTTGGAGAGGTTAAAGGCGAGGAAGATATGCTGCTCAAAGAAATGCTGCTTGTGTTTCGCCTGTCGAAAAAACCGAGCTCGACGCTCTGGTGCACGTGGTTTGAGAGTAAACGTTCGGGCCAGTATCTTGGATACTCTGTATCTTAAAGTACCGTACGCTTGTAGATTCGACGCAGGTTGATGTCGAGGCACGAAGATGATATGCAAGCAGGATACAATGGTACCTGAGGTTCCAAGACACCAAAGACTTATAAAGGATATGAAGAAGGTCCTTGGTATACCACACTCAAGCCCCTGAGATTTCGTTGGGATTCGACTGCGGTACTCGACGATGATGTCGTCGAGGTACAGATTCTGTTCGCTTCCGGAACCTCTGAATCTTCCACCTCCTCACTGGCAATCAAATCATTCCTTTCGCTCCAGCTTTTCCCCATCCTACCTCGACACGCAACAACCATTCTTTCGCACTCCGCTAAGTAAGTCCTTGAGTACCCACTCCTAACCTTCTTGCTGACCCACAGGAAGCATGAACAAGGACGAAGGAATCAACGACGCCATGATCACTGACAACATCAACGAAGGTGTTGAAGAGACTGTCAAGCTTGTTGTCACCAAGTTAGCCATGGACATCATCTTGGAGGTCGTCCGCGACATGGTCAAGTCCGATCCTTCTATGTCCGCTCTCAAGGGTCTCGTCAAACACGACGTTACCGACTGCCTCAACACCAAGATTGAGGTCTTGGTTAACGAGCGCGTTAACAAGACCATTGAAGAGGCCCAGATCAAGGCCGCACTTCACTTTGAGCTTGAAATGGTTAGTTTTGTGCTTCCCCTCTCTGGTCTCCCGATATCTGACCTTCATCTAGGCCAAGAAGGTTTCTGCCACCAGAGCTGCTGTCATCAAGATTCTGGGGGACCACCTCGAATTGCGCACTCGCCAACTCGAAGACTTCACCTCAGTCCTCGAACAGACCTGCTTCGACAACGGCGAAGACGGCCTTGGTGCCGGCGGTCCACACACCGACAATCTCAACATCGCTCACGAGATCGGTGACAAGGGTGATGAGATTCTCAAGAAGGTTATCGAGCAGCTCCAGACCGATCTTCCTGGTGAGGTCGAGGTCAGTGAGATCGAGGCCGACATCGCCAAGATCACTGCTGAGGAAGTTGTCAACAAGGAGGAGGTTGTCAAGGAGGAAGTCGTTCGCGATGGTCACTAAATTAGGAAATTGAGGTCGGGCGCTCCTGCCTTTTACGACTACTTCTTGCCTTGAGGCACCAAATCTGCACCCGATGCGCATCGCACCTACAGTTCTTCACTACGAGAAATGTAATCTTCTGTTTTTCGTCTCTAACTTCTCACTGTGAAAACCTCAACCCCGTTACTCGTCTCTTCTTCTTGCGATAACGACGCCTCAATTCATCTAACTGTATCGTGATAGTAATGAATGAACCTTTCAATGATGATTGCATCACTGTCCGAGTTGTTGATGTGTGTCGTACCAGGCTGGATGGCATCGCATCGGTCTTCATCAAACGAGAAGGCCGAGATCCTACCCTGCAAGACTTGAAGGACGAGGCCGCAGCCTACGATAAGGAACATGATACCATCGAAAGGCATCTCCTCGCAGGGACCGGCATACAACCTTCCTTCGGTGACAGATGGGACGAGGTGGAAAGACAACTAGACAACTTCGAGAATAATTCCGACTCCACTCCTCACCGCTGCTGGGACCAGAATCCAGTGTGCCCGACCAACAGCAAGGTTCCCACAAGCAGAACTAATCCTGTGGACCTCACAAACTCTGATCAATGGGCAACAAACAGATCAATAGAGAAACAAAGAACAGATCTGAGACAAACAAACGCCGAGTCTGTGAGATCTTCACCGTCCATCTCGACACGAACAAGTTGCTTGAACATCAATACTCCAGCCAAGCAAGGACCTGTCTCTGAATGAGCACAATCCCATCCAGGCGAGTTCCTTCCAGAAGCAGATCAGCAATCAGACTTGACCACACAAATGTCGGAACCAATCCGTAGCAAGATCAGAGCAGTGGCTAAGAAACCAGCTACATCGACGCCCAACACAAGTGATGTTGGAGTGAGACCGATAGCAGAAGCTGCGGCTAAATTTGCAACCAAGTCATCATCACAACCTCCCACGGATCAACACGCTGAGAGAACCCTTGAGCGCTTGACAAACAACTTCGATGGAAGAAGGGCTCAGCAGTCCAAGAGCAGTCCACCGCCTGCAAAGTTCAGAAAAGTGTTTGAACAACCATTCTGTGCTGAAGGAAGTCCTCAACGTGTGTCAACCATAGACAAACATCAGGTTTTCGCTCAACCATCCTTTGTCAAACAACACGAGAATGCTTCTCTGTTGTTTGACAACTACGAATCTCCAGACCAAATGGCGAGATCAGCTCAGTCTTTGCTCTCTGGCACTTCGATCATTGGCAAACCAGTTTTCAAGAGACCCAACCCGCAGCCGTCATCTGCCTCGTCACCACAACCAGCTGCTGCTCCAACCACTCAGCAAGCTCTGAACAATGACACTTCGAAAGTCTCGTCAAGCCAATGTAGATCAACCTAACTTTCTCTTCTCTGGCCAGATTGCTGACCAAAGACAGTCTCGGAAAACTTTGACAAACACCTCAAAGAGATGTTCGGAGATCTTGACGAGCGTACCCACAGACTCTTCAAGCTCTCGATGTTGCATGCGAGCCTCTACACGGTAAGCTTCCTACTCAATCGCTCCAGAGAATAGAGGTGATGGCTCTTTACAGCTGGATAACATTCCTGTAAGTGACCACCTAGCTCAGCCCTTGCACTCGCAAATAACCGCCAACGAGCGCAACTCTCGTACTGTGAACAGATCTTTCCAAGAAGCGGTAGAAGCCTGTGAGAACAAAGACGACACTTCGGAGACCAAGACCACCGAGCACTGTAAGCTACTGAACAAGCAAGAAAAGGAAAGACAAGAGAGTATGGAGAGCATGGCTCAGAGAGTCAAGAACGACAAAAGCGACAAGGTGAAATTGAGAAGCGAGATCGAAGGGCTGCAGACCAAGCTCATGGAAGAGAAGGAAGAAATTGACAAGGAAGAGACGGAGAGGCTGAGAAAGTACGTTCGACAGAAGAAGGAGCAGGACAAGCAGAAGGGCGATGATGCCGTGTCAAAGGAAGAGGGCAGAAAGAGAAAGAGGGATACTGAGAAGGAAGATCAAATGGACATTGACATGCTGCTGTAATGGAAGGGAATAATGAAGAAGATTAGTACCACGACCAAACACAACAACCAAGTATAATTAATAAGAAGAGAAGAAAATCACGAAAAAGCTCAACAAGTCTCAATGAGCATGAACAACATGCCAATCCCCACCCAACCCCCAACACCCATACCCCAACCTCTCAGCCATGAAGCAAATCCCCTCCGTCTCAATCCCATCAGCGCCATTCTCCTTTTGCCAAGACGTACCCATGACATACCACCAAGGAAAGCTCAACCCTTGCCTCACCAAGACGGCATTGATATACAATAAGGTGCCTCCCACAGTATCAAGGGGAAACACCTCATCATTCTTAGTAAACGGCACCAAGTCTTGCATATGTTGATCTCTGTCTTTACGCACACTGCCGCGATGGTACCAAGCATTGAGATCATAGTCGAAATTCCCACCATCTTGAGCTCTGGTGGTAATCATACCCACTGGCAAGATAGTCTCTGGCATTGTGATGTTTGGCGAAGTAGTGATTTTGGGATTTGAAGCTTGTTTAAGCATCTGTGCACAAATACCCGGAGATGAGTCCACGACATCAGCATCGTAGTAGAAAATGTGCGGTTCGGTCGTCAAAGCTTTGAACATGAGAATATTCCTCGCCACGGCGATTTGTTTGCGACGGACGGCTTGGTAGGAGGCAGCGTGGCGATCCTCTGGTCCCTTGTCCTCTGAGATCGTAGGGGTGTAGAGAATGACTTGAGATTTTGCCATTGGATGGGTGGCCAAGGCTGAGATGTAGGATTTATATGCTGGTTCAGAGGTTGTGAGGATTGCGAGAGAAATGGAGGAGATGGGGAGACCGGAAGTGTCGTTTAAGAATTCGAGGAAGGAGGTGAAGGTGCGTGGTTTGCCGTCTTTATGGCCCCAGTGGGATTCGTCGCGGGAGACGACTAGGACGAGGTGTTCGGCGGCTGAGGCATCGTTGATCAGGGTGTGATGGCGTATTTCGGGAAGTTCGATTTCTGTGACGAAGGGCGTGGGCGATGAGGCTGCTGCTAAGCTTGTTTTGGAGTTTGCTTTGACGGGCATGGTTGGGCGGTCTCGTGTAGGTTCGTTTTGACCGTGTGCTTGGTGGTCGGCTTGAACGGCTTTCTCCTCTTCGGTCAATTGCTCATCGTCGACAGCTTCGTTATTGCTTGAGATATGGTGTCCAATGTCAATCTCGTCCTCTTGTTTCGTCTCTTCTACTACTACGACATCGCTGTCTGCATCTTTCGAGGCTGCGTGCGCGTTCTTGCCAGCGGACTTGAAATGCGAGTCGTACCAGGAAGCCTGACGGTCTTGATCTGTGGGTAATGATAGATTTGATCTGCTTGGATGCGCTGGAACAAGAACGATGTAAAAGAGAGCGACGGCAAGCAAGAAAGACAGTATCCGCACAGTGGACTTGGATGATGTACTGGAGGCCATTGTGATTCAAAGCAAGCACAACAGACGAGCAGGAGAGGCGTGAGGAAGAGCGCAGGTGTACGAACAGGACCTACAAGTATATGCGAGACAGTCGCAACCTACATGATTCGGAAAATGGGGATTTAACGGTAGAATTAGGGGCAGCAAAAGGTAGATGTGTATGGCTGACTGAAGCGAACGGCGAGCTGGGCGAGCTGGTGCTCAGCTGCGGCGGAGAGTGATCCAAAGAAATGTACTGATCCAGGCCGAGCTGGAAGGCGTGACAACGGCATATTGAAGCCGTTGACTTTACCGGACCGAAGTTTCAGGGGCCAGAAAGAAAAGGAAAATGGTGGGAATATTGAAGACAAAAGGAGATTTAATGAGGAAAAACTGATAACGCGGGGTGGGGTCGAAAGTGACAGGGCGGTGACGTCGAAGCTTCCAGAGGATTCTGGCAGCAACCCTGTCACTCTCTGCCTTGATCTTGGATCATGCTAGCATCATCTGGTGCTCGCTGGCGAGCTCGACTGTCTTCTGCTTCTGCGAGTCTCACAAGTATATCAGTCTCGTCGACGTCTTTGTTCTCTGCTCCATCAAGAACTCAAGACACATTCACCCACCTTCACTAATAAACGCTTCACGACTCACGACGCTATACCACGAAACCTTTTTCCATCAACTCACCACACTCACACACACACATAACCTTGCACCACAATGGCGGCCTCAGGAATGTCATTCACCGACAAGGCTGCATCAGCCCTGGGCGATGCCCAAGAACTCGCACAACAATACTCTCACACACAACTACAACCCATCCACTTGGCTGTCGCTCTGCTGGATCCTCCACCAGACCTCAGCAAAGACCAGCAGAACCAGACTGGCCACCAATCCCACGGCGCATCATCAGCACCACTCTTCAAGCAAGTTGTCGAGAGAGCTCATGGTGACCCACAACTCCTCACTCGCGCACTCAACAAGGCCTTGGTCCGTCTACCCAGCCAGGACCCTCCGCCAGAGCATCTCTCAATGAGTCCTGCCTTCTCAAAGGTCCTGCGCGCTGCCGACCAATTGTCCAAGACACAAAAAGACAGTTACATTGCCATTGACCACTTCATCTCCTCTCTCGTCCAAGATCCCACCGTCACAAAGGCTCTCGCCGAAGCCAATGTACCCAAGACCGAGCTCATCGACAACGCCATTCAGCAAATCAGAGGCAACAAGCGTGTTGACTCCAAGACGGCCGACGCTGAAGAAGAGAGTGAGAATCTCAAGAAGTTTACCATCGACATGACCGCCATGGCAAGAGAAGGCAAGATGGATCCTGTTATTGGCAGAGAGGAAGAGATTAGAAGAGTCATCCGCATCTTGTCACGTCGCACAAAGAACAACCCCGTCCTGATCGGTGACCCCGGTGTCGGCAAGACCACTGTTGTCGAAGGCCTTGCTCAACGCATCATCAACGCAGATGTGCCTGCCAACTTGGCCGCCTGCAGACTGCTCTCCTTGGACGTCGGTGCCCTCGTCGCTGGCAGCAAGTACCGCGGTGAGTTCGAAGAGCGTATGAAGGGTGTTCTCAAGGAGATTGAAGATGCAAAGGAGATGATTGTGCTCTTCGTCGACGAGATTCACTTGCTCATGGGCGCTGGCTCATCAGGAGAAGGTGGTATGGATGCTGCCAACTTGCTCAAGCCCATGCTCGCCCGTGGTCAATTGCACTGTATCGGAGCTACCACTCTAAACGAATACCGCAAGTACATCGAAAAGGATCAGGCCTTCGAGCGTCGTTTCCAGCAGGTCCTGGTCAAGGAGCCTTCTGTCGCCGAGACTGTTTCCATCCTTCGTGGTCTCAAGGAGAAGTACGAGGTTCACCACGGTGTCACCATCCTCGACGGTGCCATTGTGTCTGCTGCCACCTTGGCTTCTCGCTACCTTACTCAACGTCGTCTTCCCGATTCCGCTGTCGACCTCATCGATGAAGCTGCTGCCGCGGTTCGTGTTACTCGCGAATCTCAGCCTGAAGCCATCGACAATATGGAGCGCAAGCTTCGCCAGCTCGAAATCGAGATTCACGCACTCAACCGTGAGAAGGATGAAGCATCGCAGGCACGACTTGCCCAAGCAAAGGCCGAGGCTGCCAACGTCGAAGAAGACCTCAAGCCTCTTCGCGAAATGTACAACAGCGAAAAGGCTCGTGGAAAGGAGATACAAGAGGCCAAACTCAAGCGTGATCAACTCCTCACCAAGCAGCAAGAGGCCGAGCGTATGAGAGACCTGCAGACTGCTTCCGACCTCAAGTACTACGCCATTCCCGATCTGGAAGAACGTATCAAGCAACTCGAGAAAGAGAAGGCCGTCTCTGATCTCGACCAAATGAAACAGGCTCAAGCCTCTGGCGAAACTCCTCTTCTGACCGATGCCGTCGGCCCTGATCAGATCAACGAGATTGTCGCACGCTGGACTGGCATTCCTGTCACTCGCCTGAAGACCACCGAGAAGGACAAGCTCTTGCAAATGGAACGCCACCTCGCTGACATTGTTGTCGGTCAGAGAGAGGCTGTCACCTCGGTTGCCAACGCCATCCGTCTGCAACGTTCTGGTCTGGCCAACCCCAACCAACCACCTTCGTTCCTCTTCTGTGGTCCTTCGGGTAC
>SWBH01000258.1:0-14983 GCA_024195465.1 Aureobasidium sp. EXF-8845 | reverse complement strand
TGTTCTGATTCCGTATCTGGCCCACTCAGCTGCAAGACAGTTCTTGAGCGTAATCAGAGCTGCCTTGCTTACATTGTAAGCAGCTTGAGGCTGTGGGTAATTTACTCTGTGGGCGGAGATGGAGGCTGTGAACACGATTGAGCCTCCGGTACCTTGATCCACCATCTTCCGAGCGACAGCCTGAGCGCATAAGAACGAACCAGTGGTATTGACGTCCATCACGCGGCGCCACTGAGCTGCAGACATATCGAGAGCGTTGACGCAGCCAACGATACCACTAAAGCATAAGAGATGATCGATAGTGCCGAGTTCATCTGCTGCCAGATCTACTGCATTCTGAACTGCTGCGTCGTCCGTAACGTCGACCTGAAAGCATGTGATGATGCGGGATGGGAATCGCTCTCTCAACGAGGCGAGTAGATTTTCGGATTGCTTTGCGTTCACATCGAAGATGGCAAGACCAGAGAGACCGTGTTCTAGCAAGGCCGTACAAGCTGCGAATCCGAGTGTTCCAGTACCACCAGTGACAACAGCGTTGCCTTGGACCGTGAACCGTCCGAGAGCGCGTTCACTGGCCTTGACGCCAAGGTTAAGAGACGAGGCGGGAGTTAAGGACTCATCACTGCCTGTGCTGAGTACCATATGAGGGATTGATCGTTTGCTCAGTTCAGCTCTGGCCGCATCTGGGCCTGATATGTCCGGGGCGGATATCATTGTGTACTGGGTGCGTGATTGGCTGATGGTTCGAGGGTCAGAAGTTGTTCGTAAAGAAAGTGTGGCGCCAGTCTGAACAATATGAACGACCAAGGTCGGAACAGGTGAATACGTGCTGTTTCGAGTGCTTGCTGTCGCCCTATACTTCTGCACACGGTGTTTCGAGGTCGGAGTGCTGCTGTCCGAAAGGGTTGAGACCGAAGCCCCGATTGTGCATGTCAACGGCTCGCCAAGAAGAACCCCTCACTGCCTCTTCCACTCGCTCCGTTAGTCCTCCGCCATCTATGCTCCGGTGCGCCTCTCGCGACACCGATCGATCTTGTACCCAATGCCGGCGAGTCGAACAGTACGGAGGTCAGCATCCGAGAGGGCTTGCTTGGAATGTCAAAAGCGAAAGACCAAGTGTGTAGCAGCGGCATCCGAAGGCGACATCTGCGCATACTGCCAGAAAGCCGGCAAATCATGCGTCTTCGAGGGTCCGCATGAGCGAACATCTCTAACCCGGCGTAATCTCGATGCAGCTGAAGCGCGATGCAGAGAACTTGAAAGATTGCTACAAGAAGTCAAGACGGATACAGGCCCCGTTGCTGCACAGAGAGAAGAAACCCAACAGTCGGCACCTGTACCACATCGCCCACAGAGCACCGAAGACCCTCCCGCGGGTCCTTACGAATGGAATGAAGGACTCGATGCTAGTGCAAACGATCCATCACCAAATGGTGAATATACACGCGATGGCATGGCATCTCTCACACGTCAGGGAAACGGGTCAGGGTATCTTGGTGAGCATACTCCACGTCATTGATGTTGAGAGTATGCGACGTCCTAACCAAGCATCAATTAGGTAAAAGCTCTGGTTTCGAGATTTTGCAGTCCGTTTCATCTTTATTGCCGTCTCAAGCCAAACTACCCAGAAACGGTACTGGAATCGAAACATCAGTATCCCCAAATCTGCCCAATCATCAAGCTTTCATAAGCATCTCAGGTCACTCTATGGCTACCTCATGTATTCACGATCAGCTGATCACCGCCTACTTCATGGGTTTCAACGCATACTATCCTATCTTACATGAGGGTACCTTCCGAAAGCAGTGTGCAGTACGACAGCAGATGTCCACCAGATCGACCTGGCATATCACGTATTACATGGTGCTCGCCATAGGCGAGTGGGTCTCGGGATGCAGCAGCGAGGAGAACTCCATATACTACGAGGCTGCCCGTACTCGGATCAGACCTGAGGTCTTAGAGTCCGGTTCGTTAAACAACGTCCAGGCATTCCTTCTTCTCGGCAACTACCTCCAGAAGAGAGATCGACCCAACACAGGCTACAACTATATAGGCATCGCCTTGAGAATGGCTCTTGGTCTTGCACTCCATCTGGAGCTACCTCAAAGTGCTGGTGTGAAGCCATTCGACACTCATCGAAGACGTGTGTTATTCTGGATACTTTACTGTTTTGATTGTTGGTTCAACATTACCACAGGCAGACCAACATTGATTCCAGATAATTTCGTGGATATTCGAGTTCCATCCAATGTGGACGAGTCTGCGTTCGATTCTGCTTCGACTAGTCTTGCAGAAGTATCGTACCCAACAACTTCTTCGACCGTGATCGCCCTTGCGAGACTCACCAAGATCGCGAATCGAGTCTTCGCACAGTTCATGTGCGTTACCCCATGCTCAGACATCGACCACCAAACTAGCGTGATGGAACACATGATCCAAAACTGGCACACATCACTACCTTCGTACTTCTTCGACGCCGATGTGCCATCATGGTTCTTGGGTCCAAGACAGGTCGTTCTGTGGAAGGAATCCAACCTGCTCATCCTGCTACTCCTCTCAAGTCAACGACACCACAAAGACGAGCATGAGAAGCTGTCGTTGGGTATGAGATGTCAATCAGTATCGGCTAGCGTCATCTCGGGCATAGCGATATTCTGCCAGACTCACGCACAGAATATTCATTGCGGACTGAGCTGGTACACGGTTTACTTCATGCTTCAAGCCGCACTTTCGTACAGCGCCCAATACATCTTCAGATGTCGGCTGTCGGTCCAAACTCAGGATGATCTGCAAGACTACGAGACTGTTCTCGGCCAAGCGTGCCAATGTCTCCAAAGCTTGATCAATACGAGTAGCGCAGCTGCCAGGTCGTTCCAGATTGCACTCCGATTACGAGAGATGTTAAGACAAGCCAGCAGACTCCAGGAGTCTAGCGACGGAGCCGACCAAATCACGACATATAACGAACTTGTGCCCAATATTGTACACGTTGATCATCGCCACGAGCTCTCGATACAAATGGCTCAAGGGTTCCAGGATGGTGTCTTCCAGACAAGTCCCTCCAACGCAGGATCGTATCAGCCTTTCGACAACCATGGTATAGCAGATCTTGTGCTCAACGAATGGAGTCTAGCTGCGGATCCTACATTACAAGCACTTTTCGACGGAATGAATGATTTTGGGCACCCTTTCCATATGACAGAATAGATCTGCTTGAAGTTTGTCACCCTTGCCCTTCTCAATACCTAAGCCAATTTCTGTGCTCATCGCTATAGGGTAGTTCGCTCCGTCTGGCGCTGATCCAACACTTGGTCCGATGGCCCACACATATGAGACTGTGATGGTCTCACGCACGTCTGTGTGGGTCTCCATTACGATAGCTCAAATTTGCGCTCCTTTTTCCTTCGAAATTGTGACCATGACAAAACGGACATGTAGAGAGTGGAATATCTTGCAACAGGATATGAGGTCTTTGCGACATGATCTAAGAATGTGATATCCTTTTCAAACAAGCACGTAACCGCCGTCGATGATTGTGTCGCTTCCTGTCTGGTACGATGAAGCATCACTTGCCAAGTACAGGAACAATCCCTTGATCTCCTTGACATGACCCATACGTCCCATAGGAGTCATACGATATGCCTCGTTAATACACTTAGGGGAGGCGCCCATCTTGGTGTCGAAGAATCCAGGAGAGACGATGTTGACTCTAGCAAAGTCACGCCATTCTCTGGCCAAACTTCTTCCTAGGTGTCTTACAGCGGCCTTTGTGGTGTTGTAGATCTGGGATTGTCAGAACAAGGGGCATGCAGTCCGTCCATACATGTACTTACTGGTTGATCGACTGGTACGTTTGCAATGTGAGCAGAAATGCTCGATGTGATGATCAGGTTACCAAAGCCTTGACTCTTGAAGACCGCTCCAGCATACTTGGCACAGAAGACCACACCGTCCACTAGATAGTGTTAGTCATTGACTTCGTACTGCATGCTTGGATATCACCTACCGTTCACAGACATCTGCTTTCGGTACTCCTCAATCGTTTGCTCGGTGATTGCCTTCGAGATGGCCATGCCTGCGTTGGCGACAAAGACATCGAGTCTTCCAAAGTCCTTGACGACCTGGTCGACAGAGGTCTTGACGGCTTCATGGTCTGAGACTTCGACTTGATATGCTTTGGCATGGATCCCATGCTTTTTGGCAATTTCTTCTCCCTTCGAAATCGCAGCGTCGTTTGTGTTGTACCAAAGTGCGAGATCACCACCAGCCTCTGCGATGGCTTCGGCAACAGCCCAGCCGATACCATCTGACGCGCCAGTGATGGCAACGACCTTTCCCTTCATGCTGAATTGCTCGAGAACATTCTCGGGTGTGTCAGGAATTGGCTTCGGTTGGCGAACCACAGCAGCGTCTTCGAGGGTCATAGACATGATGATGGTTTTCGGGTACGGAGACGGATGGTTGTTCGTGGGTATAGAAAGTTGTGTGTGTCTTTTCTCAGAGGGCTACTCGAAGGATTATATTGATTTTAAGTTGTTCATGCCCCGTTAAAGGACCCTGGCTCGGAGCCGTCAACATAGCCATCTGCGACCGATGCCAGTTTATCCTCCCCGCGGTCCACGCGGTCTCGGTGCATGTGTCGCTGTGTCGGACCGCAGACGTTTCACATCCTGCCGAGGTGCGGAGATGTCTTGTTGCCAAAATCATTATGTGGAGTACAATCGGAGCACTGTGCTCCGAGTCGATAACAGTCCTCGCCGGATTGCGAGACCCTCTCTACTGACAGCGTATCGCGTAGATCAGAGACTCAAATCTTGGATATAGATGCTGGAAGTATCAGGCACAAGTTCCAGAATGTGTAGTCTCCATCCTGCCCGATTCACACCATGGACTATACCTACGACCTTATGGCCTCAAGAGCTCGTTATATCCATGCTTTAGAACGCCAGATCAGTCCAGCAAAACGCGTCGTTATTGCACTCGCCGGTCCTCCAGGCAGTGGCAAGTCTACTGCTGCACAGGAAGTCGTCGATTTACTCAATCAGACACAGCAAGAGCCTTGGGTCCAATTACTTCCAATGGATGGATTTCACTACTCACAGCAAGTTCTGGATGGATTTCCGAATAAGGTCGAGGCTTATGCGCGAAGGGGTGCCGACTGGACTTTTGATGCCGCAGAACTTCTGAAGTTTGTTCGACACTTACGAAAATCCGACACAAACTCGACAAAAGTAATTCACGCTCCTGGCTTTGATCATGCATCAAAGGATCCTACCCTCGATGCCATTGTAATTGGCCCGGAGACCTCGCTTGTGATTTTGGAGGGTAGCTGGCTGCTGCTGGATCTGGGACCCTGGAAAGAGATTTCGTCTTTGGTGGACGACACCTGGTTCATCGATGTGGACCCGAAACTTGCGAGGCTGAGGATAGCGCAAAGGCACGTACAGGCTGGTATTGAGCCAGATCTTGCGCATGCTCTAATGCGAGCGGATGCGAATGATATGATTAATGGAGCAAAGATCCAATCGCTCTTGATACCGCCCAAATTCAAGGTACAAAGCATTGAGTGTATGCCACCTTTACCTTCAACAACAACGCTAAGCCCATTGGCATCGAAGCAAGACATACGGATAAACACCTAAGTCTGTAACGTGTCCAGAATGAGTTCTCTGTACCTGCGACAAGCAAATAAGATTGTACATTTGTTCATGAGCAACTTACTCCCGCCGGTCTACACCACGTGAGGAGCAGGGATCAACGAGTAAGAGTAAACTTAGAAGGCAAAGCACTGCACTGAAGGTTTCATGCGCAAGATACTATGACCAAGATGCTGGTACGGTGATAATGTGGTCTAGATACCGAGCTAGGAGCATCGACGGAGGCTTGGATATTCACTCTTCATCGCAATCCATGACCAAATCGAAACAAAAGCCAGGGTATCGGCATCAGCAGAAGTGCAATGAATGCAAATACGCTGCCGGCCCAGTGAGGACCGAGTGATTGGTACATCTGTATGGTAAAGAGTGGGAACACAGCGCCTAGCGAGTATCGCAAGACACCATTTGCTGCGATAGCTGGCCACATATTAGATCATGAACGATGTAAGGAACAAAGATTCGCTTACCCGAAGCTGCCGCCCTTGCTTTGTACACATCGACCATGTATGTGATTGAGGAGAGCTAACATGTATAAGCGAATACAAACAAGCAATTGTAAATCATATCTTTGACTTACGAAGATGGTGAAGGATCCCAGCCCAAATGGTATGCCAGACGCAACAAGGATTGCCCAATTACCGTTCATCTTCACCGCCCAGGCATACCAGAAGAGACTGGCGGGCAAAAAGATGCTACCTACCATGCCAGCATATAAGCGATGCTCTGGTGCGGCAATACCGTTCCCTGCTGCCGCTGCTTTAGCATACAGAGTCTTGTCGAAAATTGCAAACACGAGAGCAGCCAAAAGATATCCAATGATGACACTTATGAAGCTCAAGCCGACTTCTCGGATGGTGAAGTGATAGTATCGTTGGAGCACATAAGAGGCGCTTCCAAAGTAACTGAAGATTGTGGCGTAAGCAAAGGCGGTATAGAGGGAAAGCGAGATGACGATGGGTTCTGTGCACAGCATCTTGGTCGGACGCTTGATCCCGATGAAGACCTTTTCCATGGCAGCGGCGATTAACCCCTTGTCCGATGATTGTATAGTCATGTGTCCATATCTTTGCATGAGTATAGTGTGAGATGTTTCGTTCATAATGATTGCTCCAATCCAAACCGGTGCTCCCACGATTAACAATAGCCACATAGTCCATCTCCAATCGTTGTTGCGATCGTGCATGATGTATGCGCCCGCTAGAGGCCCTAGGGTAGGTCCGAGGAATGGTCCTAGGATGAAGAACAGCGAAGCAGTTCCACCACTCTTTCCAAGAGCCCATATATCTGCAATTGAACCGGCACCGATAGCGACTGTCGAGGATCCGAGTATCCCAGCGAGTGTGCGGCAAGCGAGTAATGTACCGAAGCTGTGGGCGCCTCCAGCACCACCAGTAAAAGCTAGTAGCATGGTAAGGGTAGCGATATAGACATACTTTCTTCCAAAAACTTCGGACAACGGAGCGATAAACAAAGGCCCAATAGCGATGCCCATTGTGAAGAGCGTCAACGATAATAGTGCGACTGTTCGTGAGACACCAAAGTGTTGCATCAGTGTTGGCGTCGCAGGAACCATGATTGACGTTGCAAAAGTGCTACGACATGTTAGACCATGCTCATGATGTTGTCATATCTACCTACGCCTCAAAAGCCGCGCAACATGGTACAATCGTGTGGAAGACTTTTTTTGATTTCCGCCAATGGACTGGGTTCCTCAATTCTCGAGGATCATCCCATGCTAGCAAGACTTCAGCCTCTTTACTTGAGAGCACAGGTAACGGCTGCTTGGACTCGGGGTCTTGGAAATTCATCCTGACAACCTTTTTCGGCTGGCAACTTGGACGGTGACAAAGTCGAAGTCTGGAGTAGAAGAGGAATGCATGGCTTTTTGTATGTCGTAACGGTTTGCATGCCACACATTAACCTCGGACCTTCCTCCTGTACTCACAAGATCTGATAACGTGATCATGAGAGCCAGAATGAAGAAAGTCATGGTTGTTAGCCATCGGGGGGTGTGAGTAAGACAGTCGAACGAGAGTTGATGAGTCAACAACCCGAGATTGTGGCGCTTCTCGAAGCCGAGGTTCCGAAACTCACTCACGCCCTAAGGATGACGAAGCAGGTAGTACCAGAGTATCTTCCTTGTGGGCAGCCACTATCGCACGTGACTCTGCTATAAGCGAAATAAGACACAACGGAGGAAAGTTTGAAAGCCTCTCTGTGGTTCAGAACGGGATCTTGATGTATTCACCTCCATCTCCGTCGCTGTCTGTGGCAGTCTCATCTTGTCCGCTATGAAAAGCTTCAGTGGTTCTTGACGTTTGTCCAGAGTTCTGTCGAGACAGATCCAGGTGTCGGTGGACGCCATCACTTCCTGACATAAGTGGAGAGGTCCTCTTACTAAGATTGGAGGGACCAGAGACCTGCTGGTATGCATCCGTCGTGTGACTCCAGAGGCGTCCTTCTTGACCAAGATTGGAATCACGAGGGTTCTGTGGCATCCTGATTGCTGTGATCGGCCAATTATGCTTTGCAAGGCTCGCGTCATTCAGCAATGAAGCAAGCGCTGTGGCCGTGGACTGGAAATTGGGATAGACAGGATGTACACTTTGCGGCCCAGGGGTCTCTCCATGGGATCTGCCATGGTTGGAAGACCCAGAAGGTGACGTGGTTTGGTGTCTATCCAGGTCGAGAGCCCTCCCTTCTGATGTGTGCGCAGTGACGTGTGGTGATTTACTCTTCTTTCTTCTTGAATGTTCATCGTCGTGGTTTTGTTCCTTGAGATCCAGCATCAATCCAAGCGCGACAAGCATGTCGCGAATACTGAGCAACCGTCCAACTCGCGGCAGCGATTCTGTTGGCCAGAGATTTGCTTCGATTAGTCTTCGGCACGCCTCTTGTACACCGAGAGACAAGATGGCACGTTCGTTTTCGAGCCATTCCACATAGCTGAGTACGTCAGTCAGAGTTCTTCTGTATGCTGGAAGTGACTTCGTACCCTTTGTCGAAGACCCCTCGAGGATGGCCGCAATCTCTGCCAGCGCAGACGACACCTTGATCTCCGCAATTTGCACACGGATGACCATCGCACACAGGCTTCTCGTGACCGCATCGTTTGCAGGTCAAAGTGAGAACCTCTCGTCTTCTTTTAAGAGCAGATGTGGGAGACAATTGGGTCTGTTGCGGGTTCATAGCAGTCTTTCTTAAAGAAGAAAGTGTCGGTGTAGATAGACCGGCATGAGTGAGATAGAAGCCAGTCTATGGCCACCACGGATAGAAAATGAAAGGCAGTAGACAGGACTCATTGTAGTTCAACGTGGTGCAGGACATCGAGTGTTAAGTCTGTAAAAAGTTGAACCACATACAGACTGCCCTAGGGGTTATATGATGTCACCCGATCCTTCCCGAACGGACGGTCTCGATCGCGAGAAATCGGAATTTCGAACCTCACGGACACGCACGGGAGAATCCGCCTTCTCGTGCCCCTCATTGCCATGACACTCACTCTCCAAGATAGTTGTACGATTGCGCGTTGTGGCTTGATAGTCGCTTCGTCGCTGCAAGGATTCTAACGAGTTTAGCATTTCAGCCTCACTCGATATGTCTGGGTGCGGCTGCGATCTTGCAGTTATCCACTTTCTCATCTCAATGGCAATGATAGTTCTTATAAATCGCAGCGCGCCGTGAGTTTAACGATCGCGCTTGAAAAAAACATTCTAGAGCAACACTTGAGCGCGTTTGCTGTTCAATACAATAGCCAGGTAGATTTTTTTTTTTAGCTAAGAAGCGTAGTTTTGGCTTGGCGTAGAGCGGAAAAGGTTCAGAGGAGACTTTGAGATATTATTGACGCGGATGGATCTAGAGTAGAGGTGGTCGTCGGAAGAACAAGGAATAGCTTCGGGCAGACATTAGGCAATTAGCGGGTAGTTGAGTAGATGGACGGAAGACTTGTCAATATTTCGGGCCGAAGAAGCGTCTCTACCGCGAACGGACGTCCACATCTCGGATGAACATGAGGGACACGGCCGAAATCACATAGAGAACAGGGTTATGCGCAAGGAGCTACATACTCCGAGGGCCAATGGGAGAACGTGGGTGACAGTGGCGAGTGATATTTCTTGAGGCACTGTCTGAATAGATGGATATTATAGAGAATTTGGAAACGTTTAGATTTTGGGCTTCGCTGAGTCGTACCTCGCCTTTGAGCCGTCTTTGGCGCTCCAGATGCGAGCACTGTACTTTTGCTTGGCCGCTTGTTGATTGTCGAGTAGTTCATCCTGAGATCCGCGTTGCTCGTAGACTACAGTCTGAGTATGCACTGTAACCTCGTCCGCATCGGAAGTTGATCCACGACTTGAGGGCAAAGCGTGCATCTCCACATGTACATCATTCTTGCCGGGGACCATGTCTTCCGCATCGAGCCCATACTGCGCAAAATCTCTGCGATTGCGAGAAGATTGTAATGCTGAGCCGCTACTGCAGACATTGGACGGACCACCTTGCTCCAGAGCAGATGACTTGTCCTTGGCACTATTCCTCGAATAACCACTGCGTGTGCGATCCAGGAAGCTCTTGAATATAGGTCTCAAGGTTGCGAGACACGCCGCGGTCACACCTAAGCCGATCTCAATTATGCTGGCGATTGCAATTGTCGAGGCCTTGGAAAAGAATTCGATTGCACTTGAAGCACCAGGATGGATGTCCTTGACGTAATAGAGGCGGACAACGGATGCCACGGAGCCGAGAACGCCGATCGCGAGCACGCCAATGACTGACGACTTGGCTCTGTTGTTCATATTGGCGTTTCGGATGACGAGAATAGGCAACGAGACAAAGATCCAATCCGTCATGGCATTGAGGGTACCGTGGATGTAGTTCAGTGGTCCAGTGACGCTCCAAGGCAGGCATTTGCCCTTGGCGTTGTTGAGTAGGAAGTCAGCAGGAGGTCCGCACTGGAAGACCGCAACGAAGAAGAAAGCGAATGTGAACAAGGAAAAGATGGAGGTGCCAATGATGATGGTGTATCGCTGCCACTTTGCGACGACCTAATTAGATACGCGGTCAGCACAAATGATGGTCGAGTAGAACAGTTGATAGGCTTACGATGCGCAAGAAGAAAACTGCAAGAGAAAGCTTAAGAAACAGTGAGCTAAGGATGTAGAATGCGAATTCCAAGACGACAAACTATATTGAATGTTGTTAGCAGTGTCAATTGAAGTGCGCAGAGCTGACTGACTTCTAGGGCGTCTGCAAGAGGTCTAATATGACCCAGATCCTCATGCTGTATAATCCACGCAAGGTGAATCAGGATGGCAGCTTGACAGATGAAACTGGCAAGGGCAAGCAGGATCAACCAATCATCCCATCCCAGACTCTTGATCATGTGACCTCTGACGAAGAACCGCAGACTTGTGAAGAAGATTGTGATGGTCAAGAACGCGATGGAGATGGCGATCAGAGCATCGGCATGGGTCGGGTAGGTCTTGGATAGATCTCCCTGCCGAAGCACAATGTGCGACTCCATATCGCGCGCGACCCTTGTCAAAAAGCGCTGTACTGTGGCGTGCGGATCAAAGTAGTGTGGCCGGAGCTCCGTCAACAGTCGAACCGAGTTGTGAGGGATATGTGACTGTATCTCGATACGGGCGAATATAAGTTATGGGAAGAATTGGGCCTTTGGAAGCAAGGGTAGCATGTGGACTTTTGCGTCAAGGATCGAAGGGCAGGAGTGGTGCAAAGGACAGCGCACGATCAGTATGTATAATCATAGCAGCTCACCTACTTCAGATGTTCCAGAAGGAAAAGCGAATTTGAAATAGCTTACGGATGAGCATGACTAGCTAGCTCGTGAAGGGTCATGATGAAAATTGCCTAGTTGTGCGGAAACATGTGGAGATGGCTTGATTTGGAGACGAATTTCAATAGCATGAACCGGCCAGAAGCTGAGAGCGTCAGGACTCAGCACGGCAGTTGTTTGCGCATTCCTTTTCGGTACATTGTGTCGAAAAGCGCCAACGGAGAAGTTGCTTTTCTTCTAGATCTGTAGCCGTGATGCTAGAAACCTGCGCTGGCGTTGCTGGTAATGTAAGCAGCACACGCTTTGAGAATCCAGAGAGGCAAGTGAAATATTGAGAAAGTGGTATGCGTCCTTGATTGTCCATGTACGGAGGACGAGACGGATGATCACCCATGATCTGCCATCGGTCAAACCTTTGGAGGCCAGTGGTTGAAGCGGCGGTCGACCACCAGAGGCGTCGACGTGTGTGCGCTGTGAAGCGAATAATGGAATGCGAAAGAGAGAAGGCTGAAGCGATGAATGGTTTCACGGATCCATAAAATGGGCCGTTGCAAGCGAACGGGTCGAACCGTCGCTCCAGCCGGCAATTTTGCAACGCCAGGCTCGGTCATTTCCCGAGCGAGCTCCTTCTCAGTCTAGGATAAATCAATTCTCTGCTTGTTCAATCCAATCATTGCCTGGATGCCATTGTCAGCGCGTCCATCGTTCCTGCAAAGCACTTGACCGACGTAGCCACTGCCTTCGGCCAAAACAAACAACGGACGAACCGCCAGCTCAAGGCCGCACAGCCTAAGCCCGTTCTGCTTTCGACAAGCGTCGCTTCGACTCGTCCTCGCTTGTAATCTGCTCGACCAAACGTTCCTTCTCTCCTCTGCCAATATTCCATCTCTCTCTTTGCCGTACAGAATATCCTCAAAGCCGTCATCCATGTCCCGTGCTGCAGCCTTCAGCCCCGACAAGGCCTTTCCCTCGACCGCGATCCACGAACCCTTCTGCCTTGGGCATCACGCCTCGACCATCATGACTTCACCAAGACGACTCCTTGGACTTCTGGACCATCGACCACGACCGCATCATGGTTGATCTCTGTCTCGACTCGTTTCTTGTCCCTCCACAGCAGTAACTGAATGGCTGCAGTCACGACGACTGGCTTGCGTCAGTACTGGCAGTCGCCTTTACATAGGGCTCACTTACTTAGCAGACCCTGTAGTGTCACAACCCACGTGTATCCTCTGTGAGCAGCCGGAAACTCGGTCGTCTTCCACACAAAGTTGGGCGCCTGGAACCACAACGTCAGCCACAAGCCCTTGGGCCTCCCTCGCCTCTTTCCGTACACACTCACGACAGCTTGTACGACGTATGCCAGGTCGTTTGCCATTGCCACCAGAAGAGCGCGCTTCTCTGTGTCGGCCGAGCAGATCTCGTTGATCCAACTCAAGATCAGCGGTCCCGCACCCATCTATCGCACCCAATGTCAGCTTCCGAGACTCTAGACACTCGACACGCCCCAAACGTCATCACATACTCCAATGTTGCCGAACCAGTATACCATCTTGCGACCAGTGATGTCCGAATACAGCGGCATCTTGAGAAGAGCAATGTGGAACACCATCTAAACACCACAGTCAGCATGACTTCTACCCATACTCGACGATACTCACGGTAATGATCGCGCCGGCGTATATGAATGGCCAGCGAGCGCCCTTCAACGGACCATCCGAGAGCCAAGCCCAAGAGAGTGCCATGACGATGAAGATCGCTGTGGTCGGAAGCGGTACTTAATACAAGTCAGCCTTTGGCCATGCAGAAGAATGACGATCAGATGTGGGAAATACAGTTGTTGATCTGCGGCACCGTGTATCTGTGGCCAGGTACAGGTTCTGGCTTAGCATTGAAGCTCTTTAGCCAGTACCCCATGCCTGCTTGAGGGCTGCCGTTGTTCCAAACGATGTAAAGTAGCGCTGGCACGAGTCAGCCAGATTCAATGGTTGCCGATCGAGAGCCTTACGGAGAAGGTAAGTATGCCAGCTAAGCAAAATCGACTTGGCTTTGGTCTTTGTCCAAGGCTGCTTGCCTGCCCGGCCGACGGCTCTCATGCGCTCGAGAGCGAGAACATGCTCTTTTTCCGTCGTCCACCACGTCTTCTTGCCATCCTGAGGTAGGTTCGGGAAGAAGATGTAGCCCATCAGGGCCAATGGGATGGTGATGATGCCATCAATGATGAATAACCATCGCCAACCTGCATGGCCATGGACACCACTTAAGCTCTTGTACGCGGCGGCTTGTAGGAAACCACTGAACATGTTGCCGATCGAGCCTGCGAGCCAGAAGATCATGGATCTCTTGCCGATTTCTCTTGGGGTATACCACGAGCCCAGCATGTAGTGAATGCCCGGATAAAACCCAGACCTTTACGCGCAAGGAGTCAGTTTAGCAGCATCTTCACGCGGACATCGATCAACTCACTCGAAGAAGCCCACCAGAAACCTCAGAGCGTAGAGCGCTTTGTAGGATCTGACGCGAGATGTGCATATGGTAGCAATACCCCACCCCACTTCCAGAGATGGTATGACCCAGCGTGGAGATACCCTAGTCAACAAAAGGTTCGATGGAATTTGACCAATGACATAGCCGACTGTCCAGATCGACGTGCCTGTGATGAGAGATGAGCATTGATTCGACAATGGTATGGAATGGAGGGTTATCCTGCTGACTTGTAACCAGTTCATTCCCATACATGCTTAAATCCTCCTTCATCCCACTCAAGAATGCATTGTTGACATTAGTTTGGTCGATGTTCTTCAGAAAGTACCCAATCGAGGCGAACGTCAACACGAAGGCATCCACTTTGAACAAAAGCCAGCGTTGATCTGGTGGCAGTTCCCAGGTATCCCAGAGATAGCCCTTCCAAGTCTGGACTGGCTTGACGACCACATTTTCTCTCGAAACATCATGCGCCTCGGGATCTGGAGTATAAATCTCGGTATCGACATGTTCTGGGTGCTTCTGGTCGACCATGGCGAGATGGTTTCAGGAAAATCCTGTGCCTCGTCACGGTGTTAATGCGACCTGCAGTCATATTTGTACTATGTTATCGTTGTCTATGCCGACCCCTCGCACCTCATCGCATCTCAACACGTCGAGTATACCTACCCCACCAGACTCACATCCTTGAAGTTCTCATTCAAGCCAGAATTGCGTCTTTGATAAGACATACACAAAAGTGTAAGCGTTGATTGAGAAGGAGTCGTACATGCCAAAAGGTGTGATATGTCGAGATGCTCGGCGTTTGGCGGAGATGCTTTGCGTGATTCTCGGCAGGATGACACCTTCCTCTGACCCACTATAGTGAAGTAGCCCTCTTCGAACAGCGAAGACCATCCGAATACATTGTCTGTCTGATCTGAAGCTATATAGGGAACCCCAGGATACATCAGAGTTGACTGTGGATGGAGTGTTATTCTACTCCACTAGAAATCTAGTACTAGAATTCTAGTGGAGTAGAATTCTAGTCGGTATGGAGTAGAGTAGA
>SWBH01000257.1:0-15000 GCA_024195465.1 Aureobasidium sp. EXF-8845 | reverse complement strand
AAATGAAACTGACATCAAGCTCTACAAATTTCAGAGTTTTTGAAATGAAACTGACATTAGTGGCTAATTTCAAAGATTTCATTTCTGAACCACACTGGTCGCTGGTAGTATCGCGCGTCCTTGTACTGCGATCATTGTACCATAGATGTGACGTCCTGCTACGAGATGATGTGTCCATGCCTGGGCCCGAGTTGGGTGATAACCGTGTCGAAGGCACGCGCTGGGAGCTCAGTTCAGGAGTAGTGCCTTGTATTGCCGTGTCCGATGAGCCGACAAGAGCTATGGTCAAGTCGTCAGATCTGACGCTTTCGCTGGAGGGGCGTTCATCGAAGCCTGCTTCGCAGAACTCCTGCCATGCGACACTCCCTGTAGCGATGTGTTCACTTGAACTCGGGCCAGAGGTCGGATCTGACTCTCCTTCGACAGCCTTATCATGCGTCACAGAGCTTGAAGCCATCTGTACCATCGATGAGTCAATAGCCGATAAGCTCTTTACATTGTTGCGACGTCTCATGCAGCGCTGGTAGACAGCGGTAGCTTTGATGACAGCATCAAAGTCGAAGGCAGTCAAAGCTGTCGAGTTAGTCGTCGAAGTGAAAATACTCGCAGTATCGCCGTCACGGTCAAGAGAGGTATCGGCAGCTTGGATATATTTGCGAAGAGAGTTCTGAGCTTGAAACATGCTCTCGAGAGTCTTTTCTTGGTTGGTCATCATGTCTATCATCTTGTCTTGCTTGTCGCTGACCTTAGATCAGTACATTTCGGAATCGGTACCATCAGCTTGTCATACCTTTGCAGATGGTTGAGAATGGTATTCAGGAGGGCGTTGTAGTCTTTGAGTTGGCCGTAAAGCTCTTTCATATCAGATTCGCTGTATAAAGCTTTCAGTTTATCCGTTTTGGAAGTCATTTGCGCCTTATGCGGTACGTCGCTGTTACCAGTTTCAAGCAGATCCGAGACATGTTTTTCGAGCAGAGAAAGCGTCATGGTGCATCCGATCTTGATGCCGTCAAATTGATCGAAGAGTTCTTGATAAGGCTCCTTCAGGGCTCCAGACGGATTTGCAAGAGCGAAATTGACTTGGTTTAAGGTATAGCTAGTCGTGTTGCATGTCATGACGATGGACGACAAAGTCAAGGGCATAAACTTGTAGCTCTGGTGAAGCTTGTTTATTCCTTTGACAATGTTGTAACATCCAGAGAGCAAAGGGCCGACGGCCACACGGGCGCCCGCAAGTGTCAGAGCCATGATGAGGAGAAGAAGAAATCAGAGAATGAGAAAGGTGGGAGCGGAGTTCATTTGCAAACGACCAACATGCGCAATTGGAAATCAAGGCTGACCCGCGTCCAGTGGCTGCAGGACGTCGGTACCAGGCGCGATAACAAGGGCCATATTACGTTTAGAGGCTAGAACGAGCTCTTTAAGAGACGTCTGTCCAAGGTCGCAAGGGAAATCGCCAGAGGTTCTTTTCGAAAGCCGCGCCTAGCATTGCATCTACCTCTGAGTCCATCCTTGAACATCTGTATGACAGTATGATGGGATGGAGTACTTTTGGGAACTGCGCCATTCAAAGATACCTAGGTACTCAAGAACCGACGAGTCTGCCAGTCGGATAACTCTGTGAGGCCCTTCCACACTTTTCGGCTCGAAAGCTACTATGCGGTAGCTTGATAAATCTGAAGGTCTCAGAATACAAAGACGAGGAGATAGCTTGCGTTTAGCTTGCGTCAACGGGCAAAAGAGGACAGCAAAGGTTGTGACGCTGAGCACCCTGGCGTCAAAGTCCGGGAGTCGCGACTTCCGACACAGAAAGCAAGCCAAGCATGTCGCCTTCCTTCTTTTATTGCTTCGATATACACATCGATTGAACGCAACATGTCAACGTTTGGCGGACCCGGCGGACGTCAAGTCATCGCAAAACCCACACCGTATGCCTTTGCGCCGACTCGCCTCATGCTATTGCGCACCCGCTGACGGCGCCTCTGCAGACCCGAGCGCGGCTCATTCCCTCTCGACCACGATGCCGAATGCCAACACATCATGAAGTCGTACCTGCGCTGCCTGCGCGCCCACCGTGGAATGAATGATGACGAGTGCCGCATGCTTAGCAAGAGTTACCTCCAATGTCGCATGGATAACAATCTCATGGCTCCCGACGAAATGAAGAATCTGGGTTACGACAATACACCACAAGCTCTGGCTGCTGCTGCTGCTGCTGGACACGCCATACCTGCTGATACGACAAAGAAGACGTCAGAAGGAGGCGGGAAATAAGAGCACATACACGGGACTGAACGACTTGTAAGATTAGAAAGAGAAGAGGCGAATGAGGATACCCTGCAGCATACAATGCGCAACCCATGACGAGACGAGGAAGAGATGGAAGACTGTCCATACACTAGACTCCAATAAGATTGACTAGTCTACAGCTTACCCTTGAGCCCCTCCAACAGTCCCTGCAAGAAGACCGAGGCCGCATAGGCCCCAGGATCCCTTGGGACGTCTTTCTCACTGATCTTGTCACCAACATACGTCGCTCTTCCGTACACGGCCGGCATGCCCTCGGTCTTGTCTGCGCCCTTGACAGCCTCGGCCACTGCTGCCTTCAGATCGCCTCGCTCCGACAAAGTCTCGCAGAAGGGGATTAATGTGTCCATGACCGTTCGTCCTCCCACACGCGCCGGTGTGTACGTTTGTAGATTCTTCAATGCTTGTCCCGCACTGCGACCAGCCACCTGCTCGTTGAATGCCAGCGAAGAGTCGGCGCGATACGTCTTCTTGAGGTCCGACGTCCACGAAGCCAGCAAGATGCTGATGATGGCACCGAGTGTTCCGCCAATCTCTTCGACTCCACTCTCGATCTCGTCCAGAACCGGCAGCAATGCTCCCTCGTGTCGCGACACTAGTCCAGCCGAAAGTTGTGAGAGAACGCCCTTGCACATTCCCTCGACCGCCTCACCGCAATCGCCGTCGCCCATGACAATGTCCCACTTTGTAATGTCGGGCTCTGCGGCAACCGCTGCTTCGCACGCGCTTCTGAGAGCTCCTTCGAGGGTGGCTATATCTAGCTTTGGTCCAAAAGAGACAGCCCCGTGTCCAGAAAGAGAGGCTCTTGTTTGTGTTGGGCTGTCGACTCTGGCCTGACCGTAGGAGTTTCTCGGCCAGGCTGGCGCGTTTGTGTCTTTGTCTAATAACGCATACAATGTATCTTCCTCCGTCCTTGTTTCTCTTGCCACACCGCTCAGGTTGAGGAGAGAGATGCTGAAGCCAGGTGCGTTGAGTGACGTCTCGAATGGCTGTGCGTATACTCTTGTGGGTGAGATGTTCCAATCTGACTTGAGATGGCTGATGGTCAAGGACGTCAGGGCTTCGAGTTCGAGGTTGGACAGACCACCGAAGTTGTTGATGAGCAAGGCGACCTCATCTTCTGATGTGAACTTGACAAACGCTCGGTCCTTGTCGTTTTCGTCGAGCAGGTAGCGCAACAGTTCCTGAATCAACTCATCTGGCGGAGGAATCTCCTTCTCGTAAAGACCCTGCTCTGCGTTAGTCCCATTCTGTTTGCAAGGTCGGATATCCTTACAGCTTCGTTGTGGATGCCTTGGGCCACCGACAGTATCTTTTCAGGTAAGGATTCGTGATGTGTTCGTCCAGGGATGTGACAGTAATCCAGCGATGACCCGATAGTAACACAATGACCGTTGACACTCTCGCCAATCGCAAAGCAAGTGTCGAAATCATAGTCTGCTTCTGCAGCAGCACCGCAGAGCTTGAGCACTACAGTCCTGTCAGCCACAATCTTTTCCCTTCTCTCTGTCTTCTGTCTCAAAACTCACCAAACATATTTCCAGCCAAACCTCTTCTCCCGAGTTTACTTGTCTTTTCCCTTCCCAGTCCCACATCATCTGTCATCCTCAACATCCCCACCTTCCTGCCCAATCCCGCAACCTTCTCTCTCGCAAGACCAAAGTGCAGATTATCACCCGTGTAATTTGTGATGCACAGAATAACACCCTTCTCACTCGGTACCTTTTCCACAGCAGCCATGATTTGTTTTGTGCTAGGTGAAGCAAATACTTCTCCACTGATTGCTGCAGACAGCAAACCTTGACCGACGTAGCCGCACCATGCTGGTTCGTGGCCTGCGCCGCCGCCCGAGAGGACAGAGACTTTGGAGGTGGAGTGGGTGGGGAGGTAGACTACTTTGTTTGCGGCGTCGAGGGCGAGGTGGGGGTTTTTGGCTACCAGGGATTCGAGGCCGCGGACGACGAGGGATGAGGTATCGGGGAAGAAGTGTTTTGTTGCCATTGTGATGTTTTGTGATTCCTTTTCCTCTGATGTTTAGGGTGTGGGGAGTGGTCGCTTTTGCGTAATGATTGCAAGGGTGTCACGAAGAAGAAGCAGAAAGGGAAGAAGGATGACAGACGTGGGGAGCTCTCTGCTTACATAGTTATGTATGTACCGACTTGGCTACCGGAAATTGAGCCTCAATTGCTGGTCTTGGTCTTCTCGCCGGGTGTCACTCAGAGGGGTAAGAACCCGAGAAGCAGACACGGGTAGTGGGGAGGAAAGAGCGGGGTGCATGGTGGGGTTGCGAGAAGCCGGGGATTGCCTGTTTTGGGGAAGCCGAGCGGTTGAATTGTCGTTTGCTGCGAGCTGTTGTCGTGAAGCTTTCTTCTTGGACATGAGCAATCATTTGATGTGATGACTAGAAGAGTACATGTGAAGTAAGAGACAGATGTGTGATTGGTCTCAAAGCTTAGTCGATGTTTCGAGCGAACTCAAAAGACTCGCAAGTAGTGAGATGTCCAAGGGTGGAGAATTGTATCTTGAGTCGTCAATCGTCAAAAGGGCCAACTCTTCAGCACAGCATCATTATTCATCAACAGTATGCACAGCATGAATATATCCCCTGACCTTTCTCTCAAATTCTTCTCTCTCGACTCCGGCTTGAGCAGCACTCCACTCCAAAACCCCAATCTCAAACTTGACTCTGCCATCCAAACAGATCAGAGCGTCTAGAACCTCTCTCTTCTCCTCCATCGCCTCTTCGATTGTCGTATCCACCCAACTCACCATAACAACCCTCAATTGCGGCGCCGTGGCCAAGATCTCACAAGCCCTGGTCGCTCGTTTCTTGATCTCTTGACAATAAGTAGAAGTCTTCAACGAAGGATAACTTTTGAGTAACGCTCCATCAAACCAAAACACCAGTTCTACCCTTTGTAGTTGCAGCAATAGTTTAGAAGCAGCCAAGTTTGCCAAGGTAGGGTCGATGCGGTAGAAATTGAAAGCGTGGCTGGCGATGAGCTTCCAACTTGCGATGGAGTAGAAATAAGATTGGATGTCGAGGGAGATGGAACGGTTGCTGAGGAGAAGAGATAAAGGAGGTGGTTGGTGGGATAGACTTGTTATACCGACTGTGGGAAGGGGGTTGGAAATTGGATGGGCGAAACAGAGGTGAGAGTAGATTTGTTGGCGAAGTTCGAGGGGGAGTTGGAGAATTTTTGGAGGGGCGGATACCGCTTGATCGTTTGTTGTGTGCATGGTGAGATTTAATTTGATACTTGTAGGTATACGGATTGATGATGCGACAGGTCTCAGCTGCTATGCTGGAATTGGTGGTTGACTCGAAATGTATGCGTCGGATGTGTTGAAGTATAGGTATTCTTCCAGGAACATACAAGTGGCAGAAAAGTATTAATGAATGCTTTAGTGTATGTCTCAAGGGATCAACAGCGACGAACTACAAGTTGCAGCACTTTATAATCATGACGATGATGCGGAAGAGGATGCGGGGAAGGGAATAGTGAAATGGGCAGCCTCGGAGTTCTGCCAGATCATGCGTGCCACGGCCTAACTTTGCATGCGAGTCAAAGAATGATAACATTGGTTCCTCTACGATGAGATGACTTCAACTATCTTATGCTTACAGCAGACATGGCAGATGTGGGAAGGGAATGTCAAAAAGATCGGGCAAGAAGTATCAAGGGGATCTGTGCTCAGGAAGCTTATCTGACACGCGACGCGAAGATCGGTAGGCGCGACAGAGGCGCGATTTGGATGTTTTGGATGACGCTTTGAGCTGAGTTGTTGCTCTCTGCCATGAGAATACCATGTCGGTATCGAATAATGCTGTCCACTCTTCCAGGTCGATGATAGATATTCCCAGCGCGCCTGTAAATATACTTGCCGACAGACTCTTATCCAGGAAACGCAAGCGAGATGGACACGATTCGCCAGCAAAAGCGCCTTCTCATCTGACAAAGGCTATACCGAGAGTCACCGTTCCCTTGCACAAGGTCTCTTCCGACAGTCGCCCGCCTCCGCCGGGCGAACCCTCCCTTGCTCCTTCTCCACCTCGATCTCTTGTCGTCAAAGTAGGCTCCATTCTTCACTCCTGATTCCAGTCCAAGGGATCATGGTCAGAAGCCTTGCTGAACCTCGTGCAGTCTGTCGACAACGATAAGCCTCTCTCCTTCGGCATCCTGCACATCTTCCCTCGCGCTAGTCTACCCCTGAGTTATATCAACAATGGCGATACTCCCACCCGTATCTTCTCGGCCGACCTACCACAACTTGACCATGACGCTCAATGCCCATCACTCGTCCTTGTCGCTCGCCTCGAATCCGTTCCCGCCCAGTCCTTATACGCTGTAGAAAGAGTCGGCCACAAGAGGTACGCGCTATGCAAGTTGGCTGCCTGGCTGCAAACATGCCACATCGAGGCACTCGTCTCATCAGCGTCGACTGTCGTTGCACCACTGCCGTCACCGCCACTCGATGCATCCAACCTCTCCTGGTGGCAGCCTACCCAAGTGCAACCAACACCGCACAACACATCCCGCAAGGCACCCTGTCTGTCACTCTGCCTCCGTCTCCCACCACAGTTCGAGTCGACACTGCAGTTCGAGCCCCACCTCGACTCACAATCACTCGACCAGCCCGCCCTTCCGGACGAGACTTGCGAGACTGCCGAAGACTTTTTGGATCGCTTCCTCTCACAATACCTCGACACGCTCTACCTTTCCAAGACTCCGCTCGCCTTCTTCACAAAGGGCCCTCTGTCACGCTTGCGAGCCGCCTTCACCACAGATCAAGTCCGAGGCGCCTCTCTACCAGACCTCGTCCGATTCTTGCGCAGCCTCATCTACTCCTCTTCGACAGCCGACAAGAAGTATCGCGACAAGTTTCCCGAGCTTTTGAAAGAGCTGCCCGCGCAGCATGTGGATCTCGACAACACACCTGCTACCAAGAAGAAACGGCGCAAGAAGAAGCTCAAGCCAGACAAGTACGGTTTGCTCCCGGAAGAAGCAGATTTCTTTGCCAAGTGGTGGTATCAGGATGAGTCTTATGCGCCATGTGACGAGACGGCCGAGCAGTCGCTCAAGCGCAAGAGCCAACAACTCCGGACCCGGGAGACTTTCATGCAGGTCGTTCTGATACTCGAGGTTCTAAGTCTGGAGGCGCTTCCTGACTCCAAGGTGCAGGAAGAAGCACCACTATCGAAGAGCAAGAAGAGTGACAGCATCACAACGAGCTTGGAGTTGCTCGTGGACAGACTCTGCATCTGGCACTCTCTGCATGCCGCCGATCTGCTGGGAGATGCGCCCAAGCCCGACAAGACGGCCAAAGATGGCGTGAACCAACTTCACAGCTTCTGTGTTGACGTTGTCATACCTTTCTACATGTCCCGTACTCATGAGCACGCCTCCCTCGTCAACAAGAAGCTCGGCGGTCCAGGTGCTGCCGCAAACACCAAGCCCAAGCTCAGTCGTAAGCTCTCTGAAGCAGACATCAAAACGACAATCGACAAGAAGGCCCGTCGCCCACTTTCCCGCGTGGCAACAGAAAGCTTCTCTCAACCTGCCAAGGTCCCTCGTTCCTTCAGTCGCTCAGCTACCGATTCGCAAGTCTATCCCGTCAAGTCAGAGACACCAGAGCTAAACATGTCCTCGATTCCTCCCAGACGAGATAGCCAGCCATCTCTGGCACGAAAGAGTGACGTCTTGGAGAAACACCGCTTGCGCCAGAGAGAGGTCGACTTTGGTGCCATCGCTGCAGCCAACGAAGCAAAGGCAAAGAAGAAACAAGAAGTGGAGCAAAAGCTCAAAGATGCCATCTCGGCCTTGAAGAAGCCCAGTCGTGCTGCTGTCTCGGGAGAGTTTGTGGACGCCGTCGAGCAGAGAAAACGTATGGCAGAGGGCAGAGCTAGACCACCATTGCACAAGCGAAAGTCTTCGTCAGTGGCCCAGGTCGCCGCCACTCCAAAGAACGGCCACAAAACCTCTGCTATTGCTACAACACCGCACCACATTCCAGCTCCTTCATTCGCTCGTCCGTCTGTCAACTCTTCGGGTCCTTCGATGGTCCCCTCGTCCAACATTAAACAGAAGTCGTTATCTTTTGCCCACTTCTCTTCAGTAAATGAGGTGTCTGACGATGATGATGCCATTCCCGCTACAGATCACAGGCCCCGGCACAAAGATGCACTTGCCGAGACCCCCTCAAAGCCTCGTGTGGCTTTCACTGCACTACCCAACACCTCTTCGGATGATGGGGAACAGCATCCAGGCTTTGTGGGAAAAGCTAAAGGAGATTCCTCACCATTGCGTGAGAGTCCGACTCTGTTGAAGACTCCGAGTAAGCCGCAGCGACCAAGGTTCAGCATTACCCCAAGCAAACCGACCCCTCCACTGAACTTTGGGAAGGCCAAGGTCAAGTCAAGTCTTGAAGCGAGTCCATCGGAGATTGCTGCGACAGCGGACGCGAAAGATTTTTTCGCTTCGACAAGTCAGCATAGAATTGACAGTAATGTATCCAACGATACGCCTGAAAATATCTATGCTACTCTCGGATGGGATGATGACCTTGATGATGACTAGTTTTATGTATAATTGCTTTACGAATTATGATAATCTCTTTCCAGGCTATGTTCGCTCATAGGCTCAAGCGATCTCCAACAACAAAATGAAGGATTCCGATCCTATGGTATGCCGCCAGATTGAAGTGTCTGTCAGATTTGAACTTTTTGATTTACCTGGCGGAGCGCATGCAGAAGGCTCTAATCTTCCCATGAGAGAATTCTCGCATTCCTCCTTTATTGGTCAAGTCGAGCACGATCAAGGTTGAACATGACTTTCTCCCCGCAGCACTAGTGGAATCGTCTCGAAACACTGCAGATATCTTCAAGTCATAGTAAGTGTTGGTAGTCCGAACTGACCAGTGGAGGTGTGGTCCGAGGCCACCAATCAACTTCAGCCAAGACCAACAGCGCGACATCCTGGAGGATCTGAACCCTTGCCGATCTCGTTCCCGACACGCTCAGCCTCGAACACTACTTCATACATACTGGACGAGACAAAAATCATTGGCCAAACGTAATCGGTTGTCCATAAGGTATAAAGATGGGTTTCCTGCTGTTCTTCAGGATTGCAGTCCTGCAAAGCTCTGATAAAGAGTATCATTCTTGGTCGACCTAGATTTCCCTTGTTGCTTCATTCAACTGTTCTTGACTGCATTCTGGAGAATCGCTACTATGTTCGTACACAACTTCTGCCGTGGATTGGCAGCGGCGGCGACATTGTTTGGCGCCAATGTTCTTGCTCAAGCACCCCCGATGCCTCAAGGCTTGACAAACATCAACTCGACAATCTACCCTGGCACCTCCATATCGTTCAAACAGACCACCATCTGTGAGACCACCGAGGGTGTCAGAGGATGGAGTGGTTATGTCAACCTCCCTCCTTCACCTGGAGAGGGTCGCAACTATCCAGTCCACACCTGGTTCTGGTTCTTCGAGGCTCGTAATGATCCTGCAAATGCACCCCTCTCACTCTGGCTACAAGGAGGTCCTGGAGCACCAACCTCGGTCTCTGCTGTGAATGAGAATGGTCCGTGCAATCTGCTGAACAACTCGAGAGACGCTGTCATCAACCCATGGTCTTGGAACGACAAAGTCAATATGCTGTATATCGACCAACCGGTGATGACTGGCTTTTCATACGATACCTTAATCAATGGCACCATCTATGAAGCCTTGTCACCCTTTGCGGTCTTGCCGGCTCAAGTCCCCAAAAATGACACTTCACTGGCTGGTGTATTCTCTTCGGGCAACAAGAGCTCAGCACCCAATAACACTCTGACTGCTGCACCACCAATGTGGGATTTCATGCAGACCTGGTTGAAAGAGTAAGATTGACTGTCATATCAATATCAGACCACTGCTAACAGATGCATAGTTTTCCTGGTTACTCCGGTGACAAACAAAAGTTTAGCATCTGGGGAGAGTCTTATGGAGGCCACTGGGTCCCCACATTTGCCGACTACTTCTACAAGCAGAACGATCGTATCAGCTCTGGCGGTTTGAACGGGACAACGCTGACGATCGAGTCACTTGGCCTGATTAATGCCTGCATCGATGCCGAAACCCAGATTCCTTTCTACCCTGTCATGGCCGCCAACAACACTTACGGTATCAAGGTCTTTAACGACACCACATACGCTTCTTCCATGGCGGCACTCCCTGAGTGTTTGAACCTGATCAAGACCTGTAGGGCAGTGGACCAAAGGCTCAACCCCTATGGGTTTGGCAATGACACAGACGTGAACAAAGCTTGCAATCGTGCTTACGAGTACTGTTTCGATGCTGTCGCCAGAGAGACCCAATTGGGCAACATCGAGGGCTACGACGTATGTATCCGCTCGATGCAACATAGAAGATCTTTGAGCTGACTTTCTATGACCATCAGGCATTCCACTTTGATATCGCATCGCCATTCATTCATAACTTTCCCCCACGATGGGCAGCTGGTTATCTGAATAATGCTAAAGTTCAAGCGGATCTGGGTGTTCCTCTCAACTTCACTGGCTTCTCTGCGGTCATTGCTCAGGAATTCGAGGCTTCGGGCGATTTTATGAAAGGCAACGGTCTTGCTATCCTTGGTCAGATGCTCGATCGTGGTGTCAAGGTCTCTCTGCTGTACGGAGATCGCGACTATCAGTGCAACTGTGAGTCATTTCTTCTCCGTTCGCCTAATCACGACTGACTCCATGTTCCAGGGTTCGGTGGTGAAGCTATCAGTCTCGCAATCAACTCCAGCATCTCGACCGCTTTCGAAAAAGCAGGATACACGAAGTTGGCAACAAATGCTTCGTATAGTGGTGGTTTGACAAGACAGTACGGTAACCTATCATTCAGTCGTATCTTCCAGGCTGGGCATGAAGGTGAGTCACGCTATATTGTACTGCAAGGTAGCCGCTTTTCTGACATGCTTCATAGTCTCGTACTATCAGCCTGAAACCACATACCAGATCTTCAATCGCGTCATCTTCGACCGCGACGTTGCAACAGGTCAAACTTCCACAGCTCCCGCGTCAAACTCTGCCACATACGCGACCACAGGCAATTCCACCGCTCTGATCTCCATCGGGGCGCCCATCAAATATGAATCTGACGCACCTTCCTGCTATCTCTGGGATATCATGGAAACATGCACGCCTGCACAAGTCCAAGTCTTCAAGAATGGAAGTGCCATCACAGAAGATTTTATCCTTGTAGGATACACGTTGAAGGATGGCACCAAATTATTCTACAAGACTTCGGGTACTGGCAGTGGCTCAGGCAGCGGCAATGCATCGTCGCCTCAGCCGTATGTCCCTGGTAGTGGTACGTCGCATACATCCTCCATAAACTTGGGTTTGACCGTCGTGGCTGCTGCTGTCGTTGCTATGGTCATGTAGACGCAAGACTCAGGAAAAATGGCAATGCTATTGCGATATTATTCTAGGTAATCTTCGATCTGAGTTCCCTCTAGGCATGACATGATTGACGTATCAGCCACTGCATCATATCCGGAGTATAGGCGACCTCCGCTTCGCTATCATACGAGTGTAGTAGCGGTGAAACGGTGATCCCGTTCACCTTGCCCTGCTAGTCTCCTCACCTAAGCAGCGTACAGGCTTATCTTCGCAGCCAAGCACGATCAAGCTTCAAGGCACGCATGTAGATCGGTGCGTCGCAGTTGACTGCTTTAGGAAGGTACATGGCCAGATGACTTGTTTTGACGAGTAATATGGTGTATACAAGCAACCAGTTCGCTCGCCTCATTCAGGCACGGTGTCCAACTCGAAAATTAAAACACGCTTTACTCATGTTGTGATACGTGTGTTGTATGCATGGAAGATCATGGTCGTGACAATCAGAGCGACCAGCCGAGCTCCTGACCCAAGATGTGCATTGCAGGATAGACTATAAAGATGAGGACCCGGCCTGGTCAGAGAGACACTTGGTCAAACATTGGAGATCGCCTTCGACAGACTTCTCCAGTATGCCTCACCTTCGCACCTTTGTCGCCATAGTCGGCGCGGCACTCCCTATCGCCCACGCTTGGGGCACCTTGGGTCATGAGACTGTTGCCTTCATCGCCCAGGACCGCATGGCTGCGCACACGATCTCTTGGGCTCAAGGAATTCTGGGCAACACCAGCACTTCATACCTGGCAGGTATCGCAGCATGGGCTGACACCTACCGCTACACTGCTGCTGGAACCTTCAGCGCTCCATTCCACTTCATCGACGCAGAGGATAATCCTCCATCGTCATGCAGTGTGGATTACGACCGCGACTGTGGAGCCAAGGGCTGCGTTGTTAGGTAGGTACTCAAGACGTCTTTCTTGCCTGATCATTACAGCTGACCGTCCTTCTTCCTCAGTGCCATTGCAAATTACACTCAACGTGTCGTTTCCACCACCTTGAGCGCCACTGAAGTCAACCATGCACTCCGTTTTATCGTTCACTTCGTCGGCGATATACACCAACCTCTACATGACGAAGCTCTCGAAGTTGGTGGCAACGACATCGATGTTACTTTTGCCGGAGCCTCGACAAATCTGCACCATATCTGGGACACAGAGATTCCCGAAAAGTATACCGGTGGTTATGCTCTCTCTGATGCCAGAAGCTGGGCCAAAACCCTGGGAACTGCCGTCAAGAGCGGCATCTACGCTTCTCAAGCCGCAAGCTGGACTAAAGGCCTGGACATCACTGATCCAGTCACCACAACTCTTCACTGGGCCTCCGAAGCCAACGCCTATGTCTGTTCCACAGTTATCCCCAATGGTCAATCCGCGGTCGAAGGTGTAGATCTCAGTGGAACTTACTACAATTCGGCTATCTCGGTTGTCGAGCTCCAGATCGCTAGGGCGGGTGTGAGGTTGGCTGCTTACTTGGATGCTGTTGCGAAGAATCAGAAGGTCCTCGCTAAACGTCTTGTTCACGATAATGTGGATATGAGTGGAGGGGATCTTTTGCCTGAACCTAGACCGTTGAGTAAGGCTAAATTGGTACGTGAGGCTGTTGGATATGGATGTAAGCATTAGTCAAAGGTCGGAGGATGTTTTGATGATTAGATTGAGGAACTCTAGGTCTTGAGGGATGCAGTGACCTAGGAAACGACGATAGATATTGATCGAAGAAAGAAAAAATTTTGATAACTCCAAGGACCCTCTATCTACAAAACGGAGAAACTCTAATCGAAGTCCAAGCAGCTTTACGGATTCTATTATACTCTATAACATTTGATATATCGTTATACTGTTCTATAATAAATATATCCTCGTTATATGTACATATATGTCTTCCGAAACAACCCATACAAGAAAGCCCAGCCACCAAGTGTCAAATGCCATGACGCGCTCACGACCAGCCACAGCTGTACGTATATCTTTGATCTGTAGAGAAGAAGCCACCACTATAATGATCCTCACAGTTCTGCAGTCCGCAATTGACAGTCGAGCCGTCAGCAGCAATGATTTGAGCTTTCATATCTGCAGAAGAAGCATCAAGGTTGACCACAGATACAGTCGCTCCGCAAAGCTTCCAATCGCCAGTTGCATCGCTGTAGTCAGCTCCTACATCGGTCTGGGCGGCACATATCTGGGCTCTAGAAGCATCGTATATGTAGACCGTTAGGAAGTCATCTGGTGCGATGCTGCAACGCTTCCTGTGTTTCTTCGGTAGGCCGACTCCATGGCCAGGGCTATTGGCACCATCTTCAGAGTTTATACCGCCATCATCTCCCGTGTAGGAGGTTGACAACTAAAGCTTGGCGGTAAACTATAAAGCGAGCGTCTCCGCGGCTTTCTCTCCTACTATCCCTTTATCTTTAATCGAACGTGATAGATATAATAATAATGAAAATACTATATAAATCTAATAAATCTATACCTTCGATATTCGCGGTTTATATATAAGTTACGTATATTAAAAAATTGTTAATATTACGTATACTAGCCTTTTACGCGTATATAAGCCTAAACTTATTTAGGCATTAAACTAATAAAGTTATATACGATCTAATCGCGTATTTAGCCCTATATATATACTAACGTATCTTCTATACGCTCTACTACTTATACCTTACTACCTTACTATAATTTAATATCTAGATATAGCTCGTATAGCTTTTCTTTAAGTAGAGACTAAAGGTACTTAACTAGATTTAAGTCCGGACTATATAGGGGCTAATTTTTAAGTAATTTAATACTATTACGCTTAAACTAAGCCTTTACGGCTTTTAATATAAGAATTTAAGCGCTATCTTACTAATATATTACTTTTATATATAATAAGTAGTAGACTATCCCTTACTTATATATAGCTATATATAATAAAGCCCTACTTTTTAGTACTTAGATCGCGCCTTATTATTATAAGGTCGCTTAATCTAGCTATAGAAATAGCTACCTATACTATAATACGTATATACTTACTCTTATTATAGTTAGTAACTTTATTTTAACCGAATTATTAGCTAGTAGAGTAGAATATATATTTACGTATATAAGAAGCCCTACTTTCTATAGAATACTCGTTAGAAAATAGGATATTAGACTACTTAGTATGTCAGGGAGCGCAGTCGGAAATAACAATCAATACGTGGATACGGGCTTAAGCTATATGACGAGACGTAGACAAGGAAACAAAGAGGTAGCAGGAAGC
>SWBH01000256.1:0-15031 GCA_024195465.1 Aureobasidium sp. EXF-8845 | reverse complement strand
ATTGATTCTTCATGTGCTAGGATTCTTCGGTATTGCCGTACCGCTATGGGTGCTTGCTCCTATCTCACATCCTCGTGATGTGTTGTTGAATTTCACAAATAACGGAGGGTGGTCGTCTGACGGGATCTCAGCTATGGTCGGTCTGTATTACCCACTCTGTGTATTGGTTGGCTACGACTGCTCCGTCCATATGGGTGAGTTTCTTCCTTCCTGTCTCTGCTGACTCTTGTTTCCGCCCAAGATTACTGCCGACGGTGGCTGACTTACAATCCAGCCGAAGAGATCAAGGACTCGTCTCGAGTCTTACCTAAGGCGATAATGTGGTCAATCGGTCTCAACGCAGTGCTGGGGTTTCTGATGGCGGTCACGCTGATATTTACCATGGGCGACGTAAACAGCATCCTGGATACACCAACTGGTCAACCTTTTATGCAAGTCTTTTTCAACGCCACTCAAAGTTACGCAGCCACAAATGTCATGTGCGCCATCGTGTAGTCACCTGCGATTGACGGCACTCTATCCTAGATTGTGTAGGTCGGCTGTGCGCTTCTCCTCGTCATGCCGTCTCTCATGAAAACTCGATTGATAGTGGACCCGACCACCACATCAACGATAACTTCCAATAGAGACCGCTCTGATTCCTGGAAGCTCGAACGACTTTACCATAAACAAGTGACAGAATTCAGCATAGTCGACAGTGATCTGAAGTTCACACTGTATATTTGGTGGTTGGCGAATACTTTCCTACGCCCAGAGTTGCTGCTTCTGTGAACTTTCACTCCATTCCTTCTTAATTCTTCAAACAACACTCATCCGCCCGTCATTGACTGATCTTTAGGCTAGTATCTCTACTACCACAGCTCATCTCAACGACAACAACATCATACAAAACATCAACGCCAGTGGTCTGAAGTTCCAGTTGTTTCAACATACAAGATGTCTTCAGTCGATCGAAGCCAGCTCAGGTCTGTCGTCTCCGACGAACCATCTCTGTAAGCCCAACATCGTGGAAGATCGACTCTTCATAGAGTGACAGCACGTTTCAACAATTTCATCTCAACCATGACAACCCATCACGGCTTTCTGGTTCGCTTTAACGGAGAACTCGCGATAATCTTAAGCGGTCAGTGCTTGAGCAAGGAAGACATCGAGTCCCTACGTCTCGCTTCCAAAGAGTACGGCTTGCAGTCCCTGGTCGATATCTGCAAACATCCAATCTTTGGCCCGCAACTACGTTCCGTCGATTATCTAGCCACCACATTGCACATCAAAGGCCTCGAGAAACGGTCACAAAACAGACGATGTTAAAAGCATGACCAACAGACTTGCTGAGATCAGTGATTATGCGAGACTAAGCCAGAATTACCACATGTGCCTTGCAGTCGTGTCAGATACCCTCTCCGCCTGCTTTAAACACGTTTTCCGCATCCGCGCAATGCCATGTTTTCCACCTTCGTAGTTGTCACCAGCCTTCATGGTCTATCAAGCATGTTCATGGAGCCTTCCAATCTTTCCGCCGTCTCGAACTCGAGCTCAATAAAGTGAACTAGGTTGGGCAAGGGGACATCGTCTTTTGTGCCTGTGCACGCAATTTCGGAGAAGACGGCGCACTCTATAGCAAATCTGACACTACAATTCCGCAAAATTCGAATTATGTCCTGACGAGCATACAAACATAGACCTCTGGGCTCCAGCATTCACACTCCAGTACATGGATCTTCTCTCCTCTGCTCGCTCCAGATTCTTCGAGCAGTACAGCAGCTTAAAAGTTGGACATTTCCGTATCGGATGGCAAGTCTGTTCTTGAGAGGACTTCCATCGTCCATATCGAGCAGGTTTTGTTGTATAGATCTGCCGCTGGAGTATATATCGCCCTCGAAGTAGCGGAATCAGGCGCAGCCGTACGTCGCGTTGACTGATTCACTGCTAAACCATCTGGAGTCTTCTCCACCGCCATACTTGTCAATCGAAGACATCTAAAGACACGGTTCATTGCACTACAACTGTGCAGATGTGCTGATTGTGGTGTACAGTGTAACGTCATCCGTTGTGGTTTGGTGTGGGCAAGGAGAAAGTGAGCGAGCCAGCAAGCCTGCCTACGTAATTTGCGGCTATCAACGTTGCAGCGACAAGTCTGGTCAGTCTCTTCCACAATCTCACCAACTATATCACATTCACCTATTTCACTCCAGTCGACTAGTCATTAGTGAATACCCTCATGGCGTTTACGATGCTGATATTCATATTGATATCGGTCTTCCCCTCTTCTCTAGGTCGTCAGGCATGTCTGCACGTGAAGCTCCAGCTGCTACATGTCTTCCGTCTCCGCCAGTATTGCTGCCTTGGACCCTATCATTGTTGTTAGTCAACCAGGTTCAGATAGATGTCGAGTTCCGACGTAAGGTATTGTCCCGCGCGAACCCGCCCACCCAGGCTTCTAGCGTAGGGAGCAGCGTTGACTCTCGAATCCCGGAACAAATACAGAGATCATCACGTAGTAGACAGCTTAAACTCAAAGACAGAATCTCGAGTCTGCGACGAGGCTCCGCGCGCAATCTTGCTCATGCGAAGATCGCGCTACGCCAATGGCAGTCTTTAGGATCCCTCCCAAACAAGATGACTAACGATAGTTATGGAGCTTGCTTGTCGATATGAAAAAACTCATGATTAGACGGTTAAGGATTCGATAAGTGACGAACTGTTGGCAACTCGAGGAGCATTGCTGTACTGATCTTGTGGATAGATTGACAATGCGAGCCGAGAGGAGACTTCGGGCAAGTTCCTCGCTTTTGACGGTTCGGTTGTAGATTGGTAGATTCAGTCTCCCATGACGATATGATGGCTGGAATATGATTCGCATGGTTTGCCATCGGAGTGTTGCGTCTATCAACATCCAGATACTACAATTCGAATATGGCTGGGAAAGAATAGATCGGAATCCAGGCCGAGGTTCGAAGACTCGATATTCACCCCCAACTGGCTAAGCGCAACTAGCAAACGGACTCTTCGTCAGGGTTTGGAACCTGCGACAGGTCCACAAGGATGCTTCAAACTCTATCGAGCTTGGTCTTGGGACCCTCATATCAGAAGTCTTTTATACAATTGTCCGTTCAACGCCGACTTGTTGGTGCACAAAGACATCAACATTAATGCTCGTGTGATTTTCTGGTGGTTGAAACCAACGACTTACGGGAGCTGATTGCAGAAAGTGCTCGCAAGAAACATCGGTCCGCATGCTAATTTTTTTCCAAGATCATTTGGTTGAAGCAAGATACAATGGTATGCCACGTTGAAAATCATGGTGTTCGAAGGTCCTATTCTACTGCAACCCAAAGCCAGACGACTTGGGTCATATTGTGATCACGAGCCCATGTTCCTGCGCTAAATCTAAAACCTGTGCTCGTCACGTCGGTGGTATCCATGCTCAGTTTCATATCCTTGTCTCTGCAGCAATCAATCACCGTGAGCACATGGAATAGAGCCGGAGCTTTGGCAAAAGGTTCTCCCCCAAACTTTACCTCTTGGTTGTGGAGCCATCCTTCGAAGCGCGAGACTCTCACGGTACCTGTCTTCACACGACTTTTGGAAGCACCATCATCGAAAGCCAACCATCCGACCCTGGCACCATCAAAGCTCTGATGAGCCCCCCAAGTGCGCACGTCTATGTGGAAGCCGTCACACGTGATGCCTTTTGCTTCAGTCTTCAGAGAGTTCCAAACATGGCCTTCGATACCGAAGCTGACTTCATAGAGCCAAGTCACTACTTTCGGGGTCCTAGCGAAGCGCGTTGGAAATTCGATGCGGCGGCTCACGATCTGATTGTCTTTGATGCGGGGACTCGAGTATGTGTCGAATTCGCCCACCTCAAAGTGCACGTCGTTGTTGGGAAGAGCAAGCCAGGATATACTCGGCGCGTAGGCCTTGGCTCCAGAGTGAGTGCGAGCCACGCTCTGAAAACCTGTGGATGTCACGGATCGATGCGTCACAGCTGTGCGGATGGTCTGGTCTGCCCCTTGGTAGAGTCTCCTGAGGCCGGATATCATGCGTGGAGGTTCGGGGTAGGGCGGCTCAAAGCGCTCGTGGCCAATTCTCATCTGATCAGCCCTCCGTTCATCCCAAGCTGGCTCGATAATGCCAGACTGGGCGTATGTGATGGCCTTGGTTGATACGGGTGGGGCGGGACCATACATGGCTGCACTGTCGTCTCCTGCGCTGTAATCGTATTCGCCCTCCACCCTGGCAGAATTCTTTGACTTATGATCGAGATTTCCCCAAATCAGTCCTAGACGTAAAATGCCCACTTCATCCGTGGAACCGAAGAAGCCTTTGAAGGTGCCTTTGCTTAGAGGGGCATCGACGTAGATGCTCTTAACTTTGTGGTAGATGGTCCCGTCCTTCGAGATCTCTCCAGGCGAGAGTACTTCGTTAGTGGCAGCTTGAGCCACCAATCTGCGGCCGTAGGTAGTGTAGAGACGGATAGCAAGCACACGGGCTCGGAGTTCAGGCTTCTCGCTCTCCCTAGCCTTGTCAGTTTCGTCGTTGGTCAGCTCTCCGTACTCGAGTGATGCATATGCAACCCTCTCCCCAGGTTTGAAGGACGCCAGTTCCTTGACAACTCCCTTGGAAGGCTACAAGAAGTCAGTCAAGATTCCCAATGAAGGGAGTAAACAAATAGGGATCCAAGTTACCTTTCCCTTTTTCAAGAGCAAGCCATTGTCATATGCCACCTCAACACATACCACAGCACCGCCAGCGATCTCCACCCTTACGGTCTCAACGCCCCAATCTTCTTTCAGGAAATCAAGATTGTTGAATGGTACGCCTTCACCGGCAGTACCAACAGCAGACGTGACGCGGAGGTGGGTACCAATACCAGGACGATCGATGGCTAATTGCTTGAGGGCATTCTGCTCGGAAAAGCTTATGTCGTCACCTTCAGCGTAGAGTGCGGGCGCTTTGGCGGCCTCCTCCTGCGCCTTGAGCTCATCTGTTAGCTCCTTCTCTGTCTGTGTTTTGGCCATCATCCGTTTGCCTGTTAGTGGATCGCTATGGGACCTCAGACTCTCAGGGATCATAACAGCAGGTACACGAATTGAAAAGATGACGGGTGGTTGAAATGGCTCCTGGTGATCCTCGTCAGTTGCCTTCTTGGGATCCTTCTCGATGAGATCCACCTCGTTGACTATGCGCATCATTTGGCGCCTGATAGCAATGCGGGCGTCGCTCAGTCCTCTGACTGACGCTTTGAAGCGCGTGAGGTCTTCTACGAAGGGATAAAGACCAGTCTTGTCGTCCTTCTTACCTCCTGAGAGAGCAGGCCCTGGGGCAGCTTCCTTCTCCGCCCAGGACACAATTTCTAGGGTCTTGCCTTGAACGTCGGAGATGTGCTCGCCGAGTTTCTTGTACAGAGACTTGTAACTCATGAAAGAGTCCATTAAGGCGTTGGTATATATATGCGCGTTTTCATACTGCAAAGCTGTGTATGCTGCCGGCTTGCGGGCGACGAAGCTGCGCAGTGAATCGTATTTTGTCAAAATGGCGTAAGTTCGCTGCGGACAATCAGCCACGAGGTCGGGGAAGCGCGCGGCAGCCTGCATCAGGCTCTGAATGTTCCATTGCTGCTCCATGGGCTTGATGTGACCGCCTCCACACCAGCTGACCTGGATTGTGGTCTCAGTGTTGGTTTCGATGTTGGACCTGGCTATGCCGACATTGGCTTCGGCGCTTACGTCGATGGGTCCGGCTGTGAAAGCGACTTTTGCTTCGGCCTTGATATCAGTCACCTTGGCCTTGTTCAATATCTTCATGCTAACTAGAGCGTTAAACTCGCCGCCCTCGAGAAAGCCTGAAATGAAGCTATCGCCATAGACCTGTTGGAAGTTCCCAGAATTGACTGATCGTAGAGGGTTAAAGACTAAAGCGTCCTTGAAATTCAACGTCTGGTTGGTGACCTTGACCGAGATGTAAAAGTTCAAGTCACTCTCCTTGAACTTGTCAGAGTCGATGAAAGAGCCTCGACCAGAGCCACCAATTTTGGCGGCCTTTATGGATAGGGACCCAGACACGCACATATCTTCAGTGATATCACTGAGCTTATCTACGAATTTGCTCGCGTAGATGACGTCTTGACTTGGCCCTCGGGGAGCGGTGGGATCAAACTTGATATCGGCTTGGTCGTCTGCCATACCAGAGAAACGATTCACCAACTGGTCCTGGGCCCTGATCTTATCCAGATTCAGGTCCTCCAGGCTCAAGGCTTTCAGATCGGCAGCTTTTCGGATGGCTTGTCTATTCTCCTCGCGGCGTTGCTTTGCGTAGGCTCTCCGTTCCTCTCGGATGGTGCGGGCCTCCTCACGCTCTTCCTTTCGTCGTGCGCGTTCTTCCTCGCGAGCCTCCTTTTCAACTTCTTTACGCCAGGCGGCTTGTTCGGCGATACGTTCTCGTTCGTCTTGCTCTCGGGCTTCTCGCTCTGCTTCTTCCTGTTCGCGCTGACGCTGGACTTTCTCGGCCTTGGATCTCTCCAGCACACTTTTTACTCGGTTCCAGTCCTCAGGCTTAGAAGGCGCCCTCACCATCCTGATTGGGACTTCTGCTACTTGGGACGAGGACTTGCTTACTTTGAATGGTTCCAAAGAGGCGTCATGCTTTCCACTTGCGGAAGAAGATCGCATGCGGCTCGTGGCCTCCGCAGTCTTGTCAGATGGCAGGTTTTTGTCGCCTCTAGTAGCTCCGTTGACCTCTGCACTTCCATCAAGCTTCGTCTCGTTCTCACCCACCTCTATCTGTTCCTTCTCAATGATTTTCCCTTTATTCGTCGCTGCTTTGGGCTCGGTGTTTTCGGTCTCCTTGCCAGAAGATACATGAGGACTTCCGCTCGCAGGAAAATCGGTGGCTGTGCTAGGGTCTGGGGTAGATCTTCCACTTTCCTGGGATCTGGCTTGACTCTCCAGGACTGAAGGTTCCTCGCTTATAGTGACTGACGCAGCTGACTCAACATCAAGAACCTTGCTCTGGGCGGAAGCTTTGCCTGAATCTTGCTCCGTGGGATCGTCTTCGCCTGATGCGTCGGCTTCCATTGATGCTAAGAACTTCCTATCTGTTTCCTGTTCGTCGGGTTGACTTTCGATACTTGATCCTTCCAGCAGTTTGGTCGTGCTATCTTCAGTATCGGCCTGCAATCTTGCCAAAGGGGGTTCCATAACTGTAGAATTCACCTCGTGAAATTGTTCTTCGATGCCTGATTCCTCCGACTGTTCGGCCGGATCTTCTGTTATGTCGGCCAACGAGGGATTTTGGTCAGTATCCAACCCTTCTCCTGCGACCGTGGGCATTTTGTTATCACATGGCTTATGGTCTTCAAGCAGCAACTCTCCCTCATCATGGAGGAGATCTTCGAGTTCCTGTTTACCCAGAACAGTTTTGGCACGATCATCGGTGACGACCTCCTTCTGTCTGTTCCAAGCACTCGGCTTGGACAAGGCTTGAGCCAAGATTCTCATGGTAGTGCCATCATTGGTCACGACATTCTCTGCTCGGTCAGGATCCGACACGACAGCGTCGTCAAGGCATATCTGCTGCGAGAAGGAGTTGAACCTAACAAAAGTCAGAAAACCTTCGAAGGACCCTCGCCGCTTTAACGAACCCTTGTCCAAGGCGCATGGCATTGCTATAAGGTGCCAGTAGCAGCGTCATCTTGGTTCTTAGATTTGGTATGATAGACAAGTCCGTCGCAGGTAGAGTTAATAAAAGAGCGATTTATGGTCCGAGGAAGTTTTCGACCTTTAATGGCTTGCACCTGAATATTGGTTTAAATGCAAGTCGTAGCACTATCCTGAATCCACTAGCATTTTCCTCATTAGTTATACCGCGTAGTAGCGTAACTGATACCCTCTACCAATGGCTACAGATGGGCCGCACGGGGGCTAGAATTTGGTAACACATCTGATGCAAAGTTATTGTTTACGCTAATAATCGGAACCCCGAGTCGGCATGCACGTCGTGTCCACTTTAGCTAGCATCTAGTTGACTGTATGAATCTCCGGCGTCGCCGTGGAGAAGTTAACTTCAGCCTCGTGCGGGGAAGCCACCTTGGCATGTTTGGACAAGCGAGGTTCGGATGCAAATGAGTCGAGGCCAAGGCGGTCGGGCCGTAAGGCTCGAAAATTGCTAGCAAGTGCCAAAGACTCTCAATCACACACGTGTAACCTTGGAGATATTATATGCACTCCTAGGTGATATTGTCTTCAAGCATCCGTCTCCGAACCTCTCTCAAAGAAGACATAGGAGAAAGCATAAGCTCCACCACTAGCCCCGCCTCGGCTAGACGGTCACATTGCTCATCCGTGAGGCTTGTTTGACCAGAGGCCCCATTCTCATCCATCGCGGCAACAACCCTGTCGAGTATACTCTGAGATCGACCCAACACGTGTAAGGCCTGCTCTTTGAATACTCGTGCTCCATCTCCTGCGCTCGAGATGTTCCAGTTCTGTCCCTGTAGCGTGTCGTATCCTAATAGTTTGATTGATTGACCCGAGTCGTATTCGTGGAGATCCTTGGTCCAAGTCTCGTTCGTGTCGAGGAACAGAACCTCGAGTGTCGCCGTAACCCCATATGTCTCGTCTGTCCTTGACGAGAAGCTTGTTGTACTAATGAGTATACCGGTTTCTCCGCCAATGCGGTAACCGGCCAGGTAGTAATCACCGTAGTGCTCACAGAATCTTGAATAGCCACCGCCGCATTCGATCATGATTATAGCCTCAGTTCTCAACTTTGGAGAGCTCAGTAGCTGGATGTTGGCGACCCTGACGCTGGATCGGATCGATTGCTTCTCGGACTGGCCCATTGATCAACAATCAATGTACCGAGGAAAGTCTGTTTGTGGCAAAACCAACTCACATCGTTGTTTTCTTGCAAGTCTTTGTCATATGCGCCCTTCACGGAGGCCGAAGCAAGGAAAGGTAGGCCTACACCCACGCCGAATCCGAGACTGAGATGGTCGTCAGTCTCACATCGACGCCTCGTACTTACGGATTTGTAAGTCGCGACTGTGCCATGTTCATTGTCTAGTATCTTGGGAATTTCGTACAGATCTGCAAGCACAAAAGGGGTATCTCGGACCCAGGGGTCGCCATGCCTCTGGACTCGGGATTGGTAGCAAGTGCCTATGCGGATCTTTTCATGATGCCAGGGTAGGATTATTGGCATATGATGCCTTGCCAGTCGCTCGATTTCGTTCTCGTCTACATCGTCGAGTACTAGTCCGGCAAAATCGATATCTGTAGATGGTGTGGTTTCGGGCATAGTGACCGTGGAGGAATAAGGATAATGGCACGTGAAGCGTCCAGAGAATAGAAACGCACACGTTCTTTCGAGATCCAGCTGAGATTCTCAAGTTACATCCCCTAGAAAAGTATAAAGGTTCGAGAGAAAGATGGTTTCTCTGTTCCGGATGTATCACCGGCTAGCCACTTCCCAACGCTAGTCGTCCAGATAGCAAATTGAGGTAAACAGTTCACACGGGACAATTCCGATTTTAGTTCTGGTTGGCGGCAAAAAGCATCGGAGGCCGGCATGGAGCCAAGTGGAAGGAGGCATGTCTGCAAAAGATGAGGGCTTCGATGAGCACTCCATCATCAAACTTATCCAAGCAAGGCATGCCAGTTCTAAGAGTGAGCTCGAGGACGTTTCCGTCCGTGCTGGTGGAATCTCATGGGAGCTATGGACTCGGACATCCAAGATTGAGGTTTGGGAGATGAATCGATTGTTTAGCAGCAGCGAGAACATCGACATCGGCAATCTGCAGGAGGCTGAGCTTGCAAGACACAGCAAGTTTAATGAATCCAAGTCGGGTGAAGCGCGTGTCATCGTGCATCCGCTCACTTGGGCGTTTGGGAAAGAGGAGGTCAAGGACTACATCGAGGGCAGAGTGCTTTCCCCACAAGAGGTCTGGGCTTGGCGAGCTGATCACCTGGTTGAGACGTGAGGTCAGATAGTCTCAATCGATACCTTAGGCTGCATAATCACTCAACGAGGTTTTCTATCCGCTGACACGCGTCCAGCCGAGAAGTCAGCATTCCTTCGACTGCTATCGTACACTCCCTCCTGCTGCAGTAAGTGTTCTGGCCATGCTTAGCTCTATACCGTAACCCTCGAAGTGGGAGCGAGCGAAAGAGTCGAGAGCCACCCAGCTTCTCTGCATGTTTTGGGTTTAGCGAGTAAGCGCAGTAGCTTGAACGCCTATCGTCTGCAAATGGCTATGATGGAAATTAAGAGTGTCTTCCCCAACACCCGAGTCCATTCCCGCTGCGTCCCCTGCCAACGCTGCAGCGCATCCTGTAAACTCTTATCTTTCGGCACAGGGTTGATTATGGGTAAACCCCACTTCAGTTAGGGTCGGTCGAGCCGCCCGCATCCTACTCGATAGATGGAAGCGGGGTCACATCCCGGCATGAGCAGCTTGCTGATACTGCTATTCCAAAGTCAACTCTCAACACTCGACCCATGCTTATGCTCTATCGTAGACTGCATGGTGCTGTCAGCAATGATGCTACCGTGACGTCATCGTTGCGTCGTTTGTCTTCCGCCACGTCTTTGTGGGGGACCGATTTACAGTCAAGTATAGATATGCCAAAGTATGTAGATGTAGAGTATGTACCGTGCCTTCGAGGTTCTAGGACAGCTTGTAGGGAGGCTTGATTGCTGCAGAAAGGCAGTGCAGCCTCGGGTGGAGGCATGCAAACTAAGAACCTTGCTGAATCGAGTGGATCCTCAACACGTCTCGGAGCTGGACAGTCTAGCAGCAGTATGAGAGAAGCATAACAAGCCCCGACAAACGGCGAGCAGCTGAAGTTTGAGGCCAAATATGGAATAGTCGTACGGGCAAAGCGAGGAAATGTGGCGTTTTGAGGTCCTGGTTAACGGAATAATTTGCTGTACGATATTGTAAATTCGGTCGCCACTTGTCCATTAAGGAAAAGACTCACAAACGAAGATGATCTCCGAACATGCCATGGATAGATCAAAAACTACCATCCTGCATGAATCTACCATCTTATCTCTCATGTTGCCAACTAGACTCTCATGAAGAGTGGTGGAAGTGTAACGAGCTGTCACTGAGACAAATACCGAGGTTGCCGAAGTGTGAGAAAAGACTCCATGTGGGGTCGCGACCGACGCTAGACTCTAAAAGGATTGTAAATGGTGTAGACGGGGGCTTTGGTCGGCCCAATGCTTATGCACCTGACGGTGGCTTGGGGTTAGTTTCAGAAGACTGGAAAGTACAACGAATCACTAGAAGATGGCTGGCGGCCTTGCGATACTGTTAGTGCGCTGAGCTACGCCCATATCACCTCGACCCGCATCGAAGCATATCGTGCCTGGAATGCTTCTGCCTGGACAAGAATGCATGTTGCCTGGCGAGGCTGTAGAAAGACCGAGCTGAGTATCACGCGCTCGTGTTGCTCATAAGAAGCTCTCTTGTCACCGTGCCCCGTTCAATACTATAGAACCTCCATCTTCAAGCATCATAAGGAAGGGAGATATCTTGACTACCATCAGAGCGAGAACTAACCATGGGGTACGCATGACCGAGCGCTTCTAGCAGCCTGGATCGATATTATCACTACTGATCATCTGATAGCACTATTGACGAGGATTCTGGAAACGTCTGGCAATCGGTTCGCATTGCAAATCAAACAGAGCTACCTCTTGTTTATGTTTTATCGCAAATGGGGCCACTCCGCTGGGGCGTACTTCAACCTGGTCAGCGGAAGCAGATCAATACCGGAAGAGTGTGGTTTACGGTGACGTGCTATCCTTGGGATGGCAACAATGAACCGACCACCAAGGACGCAGTCCTTGGTGTTCTTATACCTACCGTTGGCGCGTTGATCTTGGCTGCGACGGCCGGTTTCGCTGCCATTGCAGCAGCGCCGGCAGCTGGCACAGCAGCCGCTGCGCTGTGGCCATTACTAGGTATTACCGAGGGCGCCACTGCCGCCGGCCTCGTGACGGCGGCCGGGTATATTGGTACGACTTCAACTGCTTGCAGTGTCGCGCAGAGACACCTCGTCTATAATCTCGAACGCGTGACCAACAGAGTCGAAAAAACTGGGCACTACGCAAATGGCGACTGGATTCATGTTCGAGGCGGTCCGAGAAGAGGGGTAGATGGCGGGAGTTGGCAGCCGATGAATTTTCAGGGCTAACTGACTACTTGATTTGCTTGATCACGTCTGACGCATCTGATCGAGGTTCAGTGGTATCCCGCCAGGGAAAGAGATTGTAAAGTCCTTTGAAGATCTTCATTGTTTAGATCAGGGCATGGATGTATAAGGAACGGATGCTCGGATCCGATTCGCGCGCACTTCTGATCTCCATATACACCCCTGCTTGTTACAGTACAATTCAAGCGTTTTCCACTCTTAAGAGATCATGCATGTAGGATATAAGCGGAGGAACGGCAACACGATCGGAGAAGTACTGGAAATCCGCTCCACTACCTTCGATGACCATTTCCCGCGCCGCTCGCCCCGCTCAGTGGTAGCGATCTTAATTCTCGACATGCAAGTCTCTAGCACGTTAGTAACATTCGCAGAGTCTTTGCAGGAGCGTCGCCGCCTTGGTGCTATATGCAGTCTCAAATCTCGCAGCGCGACTTCGCAACTCTGCTGTCAATGCTCATGACTTCATAGGCACGACTCCACAACTTTTGCGATGCAATTTCGTGACACTTCCGTTATAACTCTGCCACACTTCTGCAACAACTCTGCGAGATATGCTTGCATCGGTTTCGTCTTCCATAACAACTATTATGTCTTCGCGACGCAACTCGAACATCCTGGCAACAATACTTAGCCGGATGAATGCAGTTGCGTTCTATCGGCAAGTTCGTCGCTTACAGATCCGACGACAACACAATCAGACTGTGGAACATACAATCAGGACATAATTGCCGCGTATATCATGGTCATTTACACTGCGTCACTCCAGTCAGGTTCTTGAAAGATAGTGACTTGATTGTGTCCGCATCAATGGACGGGACTATCAGGATCTAGAGCTGTACTGAAGCTACTCAGCTTGCCAGTCACGATATCTGCGAATCTGAGAAACAAGTCTCCATCTCGGGAGATGGCAAAAGACTCCAAACAGATAGGGGCACAGTCATCCTTTCTTCCCAAGACCTGGTCTTATGTGGTCTTCAATCGAGTTTCTTCTCCACACTCCATCTAGACGGCGGATGATTCACATGAAACTTGAAGAGTCTGCAAGAGGCCGCAGACGGCAACGTACACCGCTGGCCCTGGTATGGATCCCACGTCATAGCCTAACCACCAAACACGCGAAAGATGAAAACATTTCGGCTCCACAGGAACACTTATTGCCCAGAAGGCGAGGATATTCGCTCATGGAAGATTGGTCTCAGCATTGAAGATGTGCAGCACGATGTGAATTTGCAGCGTCTAACCAAAGAAGTACGAGAGGACTCGAAAGAAGCCCACAAGCAATGTCCCTGGGGCCGTCCCATCTGTACCGAAGGTGTGCTTTGGTTCGATATGCCCGATTGACTGATTGTCGGTGCGAGACTCGATCGACTCACCGCGAGGTCTTCGAGGTGGAAGCGCAACCAAAGGTGGATTAATCAGAGTGATTTGAGTGTGGAGGTGCAAGCCAGACATTATCACCACTTGCACTGGAAAATGACAATGTGGTTCGTTGATAGGTATTTGTATCGTCGGGCGAAATGAGGCATCGGTAGAGGCCACGCCTAGAAAGAAAGTCTCGCCTACAGCTACAAGAAGGTTGACAAGAAGTGCTGAGAAAGGGGGAAGAGACACTAGCCTCCAAGCCGAAGGTAGCCCTACACCTAGCAGCGACAGAAATAGCGACGCGCCTAGAGAGGTCACAACGAACGACATCATGCAACACTTGATTGATACCCAAAGAAGGGCACAAGAGAAGGAAGACAAATACAGAGAGGAGATCAGACAACTACAGACGACAGTCACAACGTTAGTACTAGACATCAAGAGCCTACAAGAGGCAGCCCCAAACTCGGGCTCCCTCCATTCATCGCCCCTACTGACAGGAACGACTGACTCTTTCGCAAGCGTTGCAGCCCGGGGCGTACAGTTGCCAACCCAGGAGACAAACATAAGACTAGCGCAGGGAACAGGAATAACAACAACCAGATCAGCTAGGTCATCAGTATCATTCGATATATCAGACCAGTCGAGCCCTCCACGGTCTCCCCCAATATCTGTAGGAACGTCGATCAGAAGTGCAATAGAAAAGACAAAGAATCCGCTAGAGGCAGATATGGTGTTAGACATAAAGAATCTCGACACGGAAAGTTACACCGGAACAAATCTGATGATAAGAACTAAGAATCGAATCTTAGCGGTAATCAGGTCTAACGAAGGACTAGATGACGTCGTCATCAACCGGTTCATGATTAGACACACGAACAAAGATGTCCACCTAGCCTACTTCAAGATCGATAAGGAGGCAGAGAAAGTTGCAAGAGCCCACGCAGACGAGTGGGTGCCTATGTTCCTTAAAGGGGCAAGGCTTATCGAAACTACCTGGTACCCGGTTAAAGTAGACTTCATCCCAAAAGCAGAAGCTACAGACCAACAGACTGGAGCAATTAGCCACGAAACACGAAAGGCCTTTGCAGAAGAGAACGGAGTCGATGTTAAGCTAATGAGATGGCTAGGAAGGCCAAGAGAGCACGCCTCCTACGCATCCGCACTAGTTAGGTTAGCAACGAAAGAACAGGTCGAGAAGCTACTTCAGAAACAAGCGCTCGGAGAAGATGTGGAATTGTTTGGTTGCATGGTACAAGTCTCGCCTTTCTACGACAACAGAGGACCAAGGGCCTGCTAAAAACGCCACGAATGTGGACATACACAGAAGGAATGTAGGAATATCACTACATGCCTATGGTGCGCGCAAGAAGGACACAACAATTGCAAGATAGGTGACCCTAAGTGTTGCAACTGTGGGGAAGAACATCCAGCGGACTACAAGA
>SWBH01000255.1:0-15032 GCA_024195465.1 Aureobasidium sp. EXF-8845 | reverse complement strand
CCGTGCGAAACGATCGGTGAGGACCTGATAGATTGACTGACTTCTCCATTGTGCTGGGGTCAAGCACTGCACCAATCCGGTGAGGTAAAAGAGACCGAACAACAGTCGAGGGAAGTAGTTGGCTACCATAATTTCCAACTAAAATGGCCTGAGACTGCGAAACCGAACATAAAATTGTTGGGAAGATGGCTTGCGTGGCTATGGTCTTATATCGTAATTGACAACCGCGGTACATTGACCCTACAAGCAGACTCGAGCAGATCTTGTCTCGAAGAGTGATGTATACCTTGATACCATTGACCGGTGAGGCTAGCAGCGTGAGGCGGATTTACACTTTCTTGTTTGGTGCGTTGATTCCTCGGTTCTATTATTCACATTTCCGCCCGTGTTGCTTAAGTCCCGAGACAAGGAATTCGGAGTTCGATCCAGGTGACGAGAAATAAGTTACGTCGGCCCAGTGTATGCTGTGGTCACCCACCGGTGGTACGAGTGGCTTGCTTTACCGATCGGCTCATTCAGGTACTGAAGTCTGAGGCTCAGGCATAGGACGTTTCGCTTCGAGAAGAAGGCTGTCTAGCGTCAGACGAGCAAGCCCATATGTATGCAGTATTCGGCGCGACTCCCACGTGGTATGAGAGGAGAGAAGCTTGATTTGGGGAGTGATTAGCAAGTCGCTGGATAACTGACTTTCGACCCCTCGTTTCCCCAGTTTTTCTGTTGATTTGTGGCTGGTTGTGGTATGGAGTGATGAGGGTGAAACGGCAGGAGCACAGACGTGACATGTCAGATTTCTTCGTTGGCATCCGAATCAAGCAGGTCGAAGACTTTGACTCTCTTGCGAGGTGCTGATCTTGTATTCTTGAAGGCCTTTAGAGTTCAACGATGTTCGATCTAGACACGTGAAAATGCTCCTGCACAATATGCTTCAGTGTTAGTCCTCGACACACCGGAGTTCGGTTGAATATATTGTAACAAGGCTGATATGTCGCGACCGACCTCTCGCAACGATACCGACTGCTCGTGCTCAGCGCACGATGGAATGCTATAAGCGAGAAGTATCGCACCTTCCTCATAGAGCTCAAAGTTAGAGCAAGCGAAGTAGATGCTTTTGCTTATACTGTACTACCAGTAGCGAGTTGCGCCATGACATCTGAGCGAATCAGAGCTTACGCACGAGAAGCCCGTTCAAGCTTCAACTGTCAAATAGGCAAGCGATACTTGGATTCCAGGGAGAAGCAGAGGAAAGGATGGAGCGTGATGTCGTCGCATGACGAGTCTTGTGGTTTCAGGGGGTGCCACGGGTGACCGCCATGCCATGTGGTCTAAATTTGATGGTCTGCACTGCATAGAAGCCTCGATGATTGGCAATGTGCGTTGGTAATTACCATATGAAGTGCAGTGAGCAAGGGCAGAGTCTGCAGGTTACCGAGGGTTTCCGCGCGGGAAGACGGGAGTGGGGTGTGGGGTTTCGTGTGGGAACTTGTTTTCTCCCAGCCTCGGCAAGAAACCTTGCTTCACGTGCCAAACAATTTGGTCCAAGTCCAATACAATCCAAAAATCAGCTCATCAAGACCTAGCTCCTCGTTGGGTTCAATCTCCGCGCTTCGGTTGAAGGTGAGAATGGATCGACTGGTGACATTTGCTCGCCTCTTGCAGCCTTACCGTGTTGCGCCACTGTGAATATGCACAGACGGATAGCTCCAAGAGAAGCGAACGTGCTCTAAGAAGCTTCAACAGAGCTCAAGTCTATTGTCTCCCTGCCGGACTCTCGGTTCGGTCTGCAGAGACGGCCCGAATATGTTGTTCATGCAGACGTCAAGATCGTCCAGAGCACTTCCAGCAGACAAGATTGGGTGAACATATATAAGCCAACCTTCTGCCTGGACAAACATATCATCGACAGCACTATCATCTTCATCATGCGTTTCCTCTCTGCTCTCCCCGTCCTCCTCGGAGCTGCCTTTGCTCTTCCCTCGCCTGAGAACATCCAGGAGCGTGCTACTGGTTCCCTCGCCTCCTGGCTCTCATCTGAGAACACTGTTGCTCTGCAGGGTGTTCTTGCCAACATTGGTGCCAGCGGCTCCAAAGCTTCTGGTGCTAGTGCAGGTGTTGTGGTCGCTTCTCCTTCGAAGTCAGACCCTAACTGTAAGCGACTTGTACCACTTGATATCATCTGTTTCTGATTTCAATGAAGACTTCTACACCTGGACTCGTGACTCGGCTCTCGTGTTCAAGGCACTTGTGGACCAACTCATCGCTGGTAACAAGTCTTTGGAGCCTCTCATCCAGCAATACATCAGTGCTCAGGCCAACTTGCAAACTGTCAACAATCCCAGCGGCGGTCTTTGTTCCGGAGGTCTTGCTGAACCCAAGTTTGAAGTCAACCTCCAACCTTTCACCGGTGCTTGGGGCAGACCGCAGCGTGATGGCCCTGCTCTCCGTGCCACCGCTATGATTGCTTACTCTCGCTACCTTATCGTGAGTGACCTATACCCAATTCTATCGTGATATGCTAACTCCTCCTGCAGGCCAATGGCAACACCACCACCGTCAACAATATCATCTGGCCCATTGTTCAGAATGACTTGTCTTATGTCACTCAATACTGGAACCAGACTGGCTTTGACCTGTGGGAAGAGATCAACAGTTCTTCGTTCTTCACCACCGCTGTTCAGTACCGTGTTTTGGTCGAGGGCAGCAACCTTGCTTCTCAGCTTGGAAAGTCTTGCCCCAACTGTGCCTCTCAAGCCCCTCTTGTCCTTTGCTTCCTCCAATCTTACTGGACTGGCTCTTATGCTCTTTCGAACACCGGTGGTGGTAGATCAGGCAAGGATGCAAACTCGATCCTGACCAGTATTCACATCTTCGATCCTGCTGCCTCTTGTGATTCGACCACCTTCCAGCCATGTAGTGACAAGGCTCTTGCTAACCACAAGGTCGTCACTGATTCTTTCCGTTCCATCTACAACATCAACAAGGGCATTGCTCAGGGCTCTGGTGTTGCTGTTGGCAGATATCCCGAGGACTCTTACTACAACGGTAATCCCTGGTGAGTCGACTTTCTTCGAGGAGTAATTATGAGCCAAACTGATCTTGTAGGTACCTCAACACCTTCGCTGCTGCTGAGCAACTTTACGATGCCGTTTATCAGTGGAAGAAGATCGGCTCAATCTCGATTACTTCGATCTCTCTTCCCTTCTTCAAGGATGTCTACTCTTCTGCTGCTGTCGGCACCTACGCCTCTTCGACTACCGCTTTCACCTCCATCGTCAGCGCTGTTCAGACTTACGCTGACAGTTACATGTCTATTGCCGTATGTCCTACTTATACTCCCATGTATCCACACGATCATTGACCGAAATCTCCAGCAAAAATACACACCTTCCAGTGGAGCTCTCGCCGAGCAGTACAACCGTGCTGATGGTACTCCCCTGTCAGCAGTCGACCTAACCTGGTCCTACGCCGCTTTCCTGACTGCCTACAACGCTCGTGCCAATGTCATCCCTGCCTCCTGGGGTGCCGCATCTGTAAGTTTCCATCACCATACCACATGCCACAAACCACTAACCAATCTCCCCAGGCCAAACTTCCTAACTCCTGCTCCAGCGGCTCAGCCACCGGCCCCTGCTCTGCAGCCACAAACACCAACTGGAACAACCCCGGCTCCCCCACCACCCCCACCGCAACCTCCACCGCAACCAGCAGCTCCTGCACCCTCGCCATAACTTTTAACGAACAAAAAACCACCTCCTACGGCGAAAACATCTACATCGTTGGCAGTATTCCCGCACTCGGTAACTGGAACACTGCCAATGCAGTTGCATTGTCCGCTTCTGGATATACTGCATCTAACCCCAAGTGGACTGTTACCATCAGCTTTGCTAGTGGAACTAGTTTCAACTACAAGTATATCAAGAAGGCTCAGGATGGAAGTATTGTTTGGGAGAGTGACCCTAACCGTAGTTATACTGTTGGTGGAACCTGTGGTGGTAGTGCTACGCAGAATGATAGTTGGAGATAGGAGGCTGCGTCTTCTCTGGTGTAAGAAGTTCCTCCTCATCGTGAGAGGAAAGTCGCAGCGTTCAGTAGTTGTTAGAGCTTCGCACCTTTAGAGTTGTGCGTCAGACATGCAAAGGACGAATATCAAGCTGGGTACGAAATTATGGCATATAAAAAGTGTCCTGACGGAGTATTGCAGTCTGGATATCTGATGAAACAAGAGCATGATGATTATTGCACAGGTGTTCAAGAGAAACTCATAATCAAGAATGAAGATAATTTTCAAGCTTCCACTGTTCGTGGCCACGCAGAGTTGGGTATCAATGTATGTGCTCTCAGCTAACCGTGTCCGTCAACTTCTTTCAGTCCTCCAGGCGTAATATCTGCCTCTAGCTCCTCTCTGAGCTCATTCAGCGGTGATGGAGATCCTGACTCCTCTTTCTGTCCAGTCTTCTGTTCACCGCCCCCAACACGACTTTGAGAATGCCATCTGCAGAAAGATGCTCTCCTTCTGCACCTTTGAAAGGCACCGTATCAACCATATCCCTCAACTCCATACCCGCAATTTCCGCCAACTCATCATCCAGAGCACGCAAATGTGCACGAGCAGCCTCATCCCTTCCAACCTGGAAGAATTGGATACCGATTTGCCAAGCGGGAGCATCAAGTTTATCGAGCTTCTTTGCGCAACTAATCAGGGGAGCTTCCACGTCATCACTGGGCTCGCCATCGGTGATGACGATGAGGTTGAGTGGTTTTACTGCTTCAGGACCTCGTTGCTCGCATTGGCGGATGTAAGGTCGGAGGATAGAGTCAAGACGTTGGCCAGTGGGTGTACCGCCCCGAGGCCTCACACTAGAAAAGATTTCGCGGACGGTGGCTGCAGAAGTGACGTTCTTATGATAGACGTTTTCCGGGTTGTTGAGGAAGAGGATATCAATTCCATCGGCGTCGTGAGAAACACAGATTGGTGTGATGGATTCTAAGGCTTCTTGGGTTTCGCGCCAGCGGCTCCCTGCCATTGAACCCGAGTCGTCGATTAGGAAGACGGTGTCAAAGGTGCTTAGAAAGGCGTAGGGGTCGTCGGCTGTTGTGTCTTGTGGTGATGATACTGCGATAGAAGGGACCGGCGCGGCGTTGGAGACTGGTGAGTAGGCTGGTGGTGCAGTGCCCTGGTTCAAGGGGGCTGGAGCTGGTGCCGAATATTGACTCTTCATGGTGCCTGTCCTTGAGGGCGCATTGTAGGGATCTTGGATTTCAGGATAAGGGCGTGAGTTGTTCTGAATGCCTCCAGCGCTACTGCTAGAGACTTTGCGTTTGATGCTGCCTAGAATACCGCGCATGTCGTCTGTTATGATGATATGTGATTGGTGGTTGTTGTGAAAAATCGGGAAAGTGTGTGAACAGGAAGGAAGTAAGGAGGTCTTATGTAGGTAGGGCAAGTTCAAGAAGCTTGGGTCTTGTGATGTAAGTGATTCAGCTGAGCGCAGTCGCGACAAGAAGAGTCATTCGGGCAATAAGACGGATGACGCGGAGTAGGTTTGGTTCAGTCGAGGTAGTTGTTTGTCTTGGTCACGGCTGCACGGTTGGCATGATTATATTTTGCTCACCTTTGACTCTGCTGCAAAGCTTCCTATCCACGCCAGGCTTCAGCATGGCCGCGCGCTTTCTTACATTACATATCACATTCAGGCACCCCTCAGCCCTTCATTTTGATTGTTGTTATACAAGAAGAGAGGGAGCAGTGGACTGTTGGATGTGGAGGCTTGGGCAAAACGATATGGGAAGGCGCAGCCTGCACTGCCGCCAAGCTCAGCCTCCCAAGGATCGTTGGATGCCGACTTGGGCCGAGCCTGCCTTCCGAGACGTGGCCAGTCATGCCAAGGAGTGTGGGGAGACATTTGACGCGAACGCGACTTCTTTCATGTGACACTGCGACACGACATTACATTGATGAGATTCCAATGCCATGGATCGATATGATACTGCTCGACGAAGGCAGACTCGTCCTGGCAGATCGGCATTAGGATACTGGCTACCTCTGGTCGTCACCGTAACGATAGCCACAGCTGGTCTAGCCGCCTGGATCTGGAGCGAACGCCAACATGACACTGATGATGATGATGATGATAACGACCAAGACGACGATGCAGAAGATGTTACATACGACCACCCTCTAGATTACCCTGAGGATATACCGAATACTCGAGAACAGGTCTCTGATTCTGGCGACGAAGGCTTTCTGTCGCGTGTCACTGACCGTGATCCATCACCCCAGCCACCGGCCTTCTCCGACAACGAGCATTGGAACGAAGAAGCAGAAACCAGACGCTCTCAGAAGCAGAATCCCTCTAATCAACCAACCAAGAGGCCCAAGAGGACTGTCGTCGTTGTCTTGAACGGAGAGGAGCAAGATGATGTTCCTCTCCACGATGCTGAGCACGCCGTGAGTTTTGTCAAGTCTGGCTGTCACCACCTGCTTGCTAACACGACCTAGTCCATTCTTTCCCACCTCCCTGACCAAATCGATCCCACTCTTGCGAACCTCTTCGTCTTGATCTATGCTCCCAATCTGACGTCTCTGCCCGAACTTCCCACCTCCACATCCGCCTCAACAACCCTCTCATCCTCATATGCATCTGTCTCGTATCCTGCTTCATCCCCTAGGACGCTATTCGATTCTCTCTGGCACAAGTCTCTGTCTCTGGTAGACAAGTCCTCCCAAGTCATGCCCTTCTCGACACCCACAGGCTACATTCACATCCTGCGCCATCTTTCTCCATCGCTGGTCTATCTACCCGACATTCCTGTCCTCTCTGGCCACAACGGTGAAAATGTCCAACAGCTCATAGGCTGGGTTGGCCAGACAATCCTTGTTGTCGGTGACGATGGTGCTGGTGGCTTGATCGATACTGAGACAGACACTGAAGATGAAGCATCAAGAAGAGGCATGTCGAGAGAAGGGAATAGCAGCAAATGGTGGGAGTCCTCAGATCTCGTTGGTCTTGGAAAAGGTGTTGAAGTTGTGGATATCGGTCGCATGGGCGAAGATTGGTCGAGAAGAGTTGGGAACTCCTCCCTCTCAACAGGTCGTTGATTGCTCGCATCAGCCCTCTCTCGTAACAAGGACTTGTTAATATTGTCAGCCATGTAGTCTGGAGTAATAATGTATGATCATACGCTCTCAAGTCTCTCATTTTCAGTCGCACATTGTCTCGTCTGAAGAACACAAAAGGACAAGATATTATTGATTACAACTTTATAAACACGACAAGAAGCAACAACGCTTTCCAACATCCAAAAAACAGAGTTCTAATATCCATGCTTTGCAAACTCCTTCTCAGTCCACTCAAACAACTCATTAGCAAGTTTATCATTCTTGAGTATCGCCTGAGTATACTCTTTCCCCTTTGGCGTGTAAAACGCCCCATTCTTGACTTCTTTCTTACTCGCCGTAGCAGACCACAATTGCATCTTTGCTCCATCATGAACATTCGTAAGCAAAGGCGTCATGACCGCACTCAACAACCATCCAACATATGGTTTCTTGTACATGTTTTCCCAGATACCAGTATTGACCACACCAGGATGGAGAGCCACTGATTTGATGGCTGGATACTTTTCAGCACTGATTTTGCTGAAAAAGTAGTTGGCTAGTTTGGATTGACCGTATCGTGCTACTGAGTTAATCTTTGGCATTGGAGTGTAGAGATCGGTGAAGAGGATTCCTTGTGTAGGTGCCATTTTGAAGAGTTCAGAGCTGAGATTTATGATGCGGACGTCGCTGTTTGGTGTTTCGGCTGTCTTCTGCAGTAGAGGAAGCAACAATTTGGTGAATAGAGTTGGTCCCATGTAATTAGTCCCGAACTGGATCTCATAACCATCAGTAGATACGCCGGCAGGAACCTCTGCTAATCCAGCATTGTTCATCAGGATATCCAGACGATCGTTTTCGTTCAGAATAAGGTCAGCGGCGCGTTTGACGGATGCGAGGGATGCCATGTCGATTTCAAAATAGTGGATTTTGCCTTTCGCAGATGGGACGTCTGAGACTATCTCTTCGATCGCGGCATGGCCTCGTTTACTCGTGCGAGCGCCTAGGTAGACTTTGGCAGGGTTGTGCTTGACCAGTTGGTGTATGCTTTCTTTGCCGAGACCACTGCTGCCGCCAGTCACGATGATGACTTTGCCTGACAGGTCGGGCATGTCTTTTTCTGGGTTATAGCGTGTGCTATACATGGCGATGATTGATCAGTTGGATGGTTTTGACGCCGGTTCAGATCTGTGATTTTAATCGAGAGGAAAGTCGTCGAATGCTTGGAGCGCCAGAAGTTGAAAAGATTGTTCGAATGTTGAGTGGGTTTGGGAATGTTTCAAGACACCTTCAGAACGTTCGACTGACTTTATATGTTTCCTCAAAATTATACATTTTCCAGTAACGTCCGTATGGTTGAGGCGCATCCAGTTCTGCGGCGCAACCATCACAGCTTCCTGTAAGGCAATGATTAACTGGTGATTACAATCTGGACCTCTCATTTGGAGCGAAGGTCCAATAGTCATCCGGGTTGGATTTCGCTGTTGGCCAATGGGCGATAAGCCAAATGCATGACCGGAGGGATATTCGTCCGCTGCAGATACATGATGTTTGGCAATCATGCTCGATGTTGACTCATCAAAGTCGCAACTGTTGACACGGCCGAAACACCCTGCATGGACTTCTTTATTCGTTGTCCATCGAGGCATTCTTGCGAAAATTCCATCAATAGTTCTGTAGAATTTCGATGTTACTACTGCATGGTATCGGACTCGGATAGATAATTGCGGAATCGGGTGTAAAGAAATCAGGACTGTGAAGATTCGGCCGACTCGCTTTCTTGAATACTTGGGCGATTTTCCACAGTGCATCTTTTCGCGATCTGCTTCTTTGCACGCTTGACGCAAGATCTGCTAGCATTTGACTTCTCCATCCAATGTTTGACAGATTTCTCACACTCGGGTGGAGGACCCTCAGCCATTTCATTAAGTATGTCTCCAGAAACCTTGACCGGACGCCCAAATCGGTTCATTCGGCCACGTCGACGAGACGCCTCATCCAGAAGCTCGAGTTCAGTCTTTTGAGGGTTGTGTTTCTTGAGAGAATCGTATTGCTGGACCCAGCTGCGTACGCAAAGCAAGACGGCGGCGGTCACGACAGAGTGATCAGACGTCTTTCCAGACCCATGGCGATCATTGGCGAGATATATGAGCGCTCTGCGTAGGCTCTGCATGCCTTGCAACTTCTCTCCTCGGAGCAGTTCATGGTAAAGCATCTAAGCAGAATACTCAACACAGCTTCTCTGTGGTTTGCTTTGGCGTTGAACTGGATCGGTTTGGCCACAGTCTCCAGCAAGAGACGTCTGGATAAGAATGCGAAGATGCTCTCTTGCCTTTCCCACACTATCTTGTTTCTGACCACCGCCGTCATTGTGCAGAATTGGTAGATCTCGCGCGTGATCTGTGGGTGGGCGCGAAGAACTCCAGGCAATTTTTCTCGAGGATGGGGCTGGTCGATCATGTAGTGGTTATCTGGTCTTGTGATGATCTATGTGTAGATCATAATTCTGACTTCCTGTGGTAGGTCCAGAATGCTTGTTGACGGCCTGTCCTTTCGAGCCGACACAGAATGCGAAGATGGCGATAGTGCTGTCTTGGAAGCCATCTTACGATTATGGCTCTGATGGTTCTGGTCTGTCTAGTTGAAGTCGTATCGCGAGGATTTGATGCTGGGTGTAAGGGAAAGAAGTGCGGCAGGATGTACGGAAAGAAGAAGAACGAAAATTTAGGTGAAAGAAGGAAGACTTGAAAGTGTTGCGAACGCACAACAATCGAGAGTGGCCGTCAAAGACTTTTCATCTAATATCACATGCGAGTGGCGCCTGTTTCTTCGTGGTCGTCACAACTCATAAGACCAGATTGTGCTGAAACAGATTGAGAAGCACCTTCCCACACAATGATAAGCTATCCGCAAGACTAAGAACATAAATTCATGACGTCTAGGTCAATGAATAACCACTTGATCTCAATGGCAGAACAACAAACGTACAAGTCATGAGTCCAATAGCAAGGATAAACGAGAAGAGCAGCCATATGCCTTCCCAAACCAGTATACAGCTTGGAAACACTAATTGAACCACATGTTTGTTAACCATGAGTTACAACAAAGACAGTCGCGAAAACCCAACACCCATCCCCTCACTCCTCCCCCCTCACTTCTCCCACCCCTGACCACATATCCCTCCCAAGTTCCTCCATCTCTGTAATCGACTGAGTGGTGTAACGGCTTAACACTCACGCTACATATTTACATATTCGGTAATAAAACCACCGCTCGAATCCCGCCGTGTACGCCTTAATCCATGAATTAGCCAGATGAGCCATTGTCTGGTGGCTAAGATCAAGGGAATTGGAATTGGGAGTTTTTCCATAGAGCTTGGCTCTGGTTTTTTGCTCAGATGAGTGTGAGAAATAGAAAGATCGTTGTTTTGTGGTGGTGGATGGAGGGAGTTATGGATGTTTCTTTTGGTTGTGACATCTTGAGACGAGTGGTCGGAGACTATGATAGACTTTGCTGTGACTTTCCGATCTAGAGAAGGAAGCAGATCTGAATGCGAGCCGAAGCAGTGCATCCATGGTCTTTCTGCTCTCATCATCAGCATCATCATCATATACAACTACAGTGTGGTCAATCGAGTTTGTCTACAGGATGGTCGTAAACATTTATTTCGCAGGCTATCTAATGCTTTACTTCCCTGTTTCTCTGCCTGCAATTTTCATGGTCCATAGTGATACGTAATCATTCTTCAACTTCATGCATTGTCACTCCTTCCTCCCGCTGTTTTACCCTTTCTCCTAGACAGAAACAATCTTCTCCGAATCTCAGATACGGTTCGTGATAGCGCTCACGGCAATCTTCATGAGCTGCTCAGAGTGGACCTGAGTCAACAACCATGCCTCACCCTTATCAGCAACCATCTCCCACAGATCAAAGTACTCAACCGCGATGGTCTTCAACCATGCCAGCACCAACACAGTAGCCAACATCGAGGCCTCTGGTGGAGCTCCGGCATCCTTCATATCCATGGCTTCCGAGACGAAGAAGGCAGCAAGGACCTCGTTCCAGTCCCAATGGCCATCAAAGGACTGGAGGTCAACAAAGGCGCGGACAGCTGCCAGAATGTCATTGGTAGGGATGATAAGAGAGCCGACGGGTTCAGGAGAGGCGGCGTCAGGACCCATAAGTGTGTCGAGGGAGGATCCGTAGGATTGAACTGCAAACGAAGACGGGGCATGCGAATAGAAACCGCCAAAAGCTGGAGGTGCACGGGGTGGTGCAGGAGCGGCAAAAGCTGGAAGAGCACGGCGACAACGAGGAGGTGCAGAAGCGGCGGGTGCACATGGAGGAGGAGGGGGAGAGTAAGCAGTGGGAGGGGCAGGAGGTGCGGGAACGTTAGGTGCGCATACAGGAGCAGGAGCTGCCCGGCGGAGAGGTGCACCATAAGCTGCAGGCAAGAAGGCAGGACCGTCGTGACTAGCAGGAGCGCTCATGAAACCGGAGGCAGGCGGCGACATAACCTGTTGCTGCTGCATCTGGGCCATGCCACTCTGCTGCATCTGCGCGTGTGTCGGTCTGCCTCGCTTCATCTTGCGTTGTGGTGAAACCATAGCATCCAACGTGCTGAAGACGTCCTGAACTTGATCTACAGTGATGCTCTCTTCTTTCTGGTTGGGTTCAACAGCAACGAAGGAGCACCATTTGTTGGCGACTTGGTAGTCAACACCAAGACGAACAACTTCCTTTTCAACAAGCTCGTCAAAACGAGAGGAGTGCTTGTCCTTGATCAACTCAGAACCTTCCAGTGCAGTGTTTAACCAGCCTCTGCCTTCTTCAAGCTCTTGGGTAATTCGCTTGGCTGCGAGAGTGTTGACGGTGTAGTTCGGATTGTCAATCATCTTGATGGGGATCTCAAGTGTCAGTGGACCATCAGGAGAAGTACCGTGTAGCACGATGGACTTGGGAGTCTTTTCCATGTCCTGTAGAAGTAGATACATGGTAGTGCGGTTGTAAGGCAACAGAGGAGGGATGACATGAGGTGCTTGGATGACTTCAGGCACAGCAATGTTGGGAAGATGAGCATAACGATCGGTATCCTCCTCGGGTGCATCACTGAGGTTGATAGATGGGTCGAACAGCAAGATTGGTGCCTTGGGTTGAATTGTAGAAACGGGAGTATTGATTGCCTGCTTGGGGACGACGCTCTCAACCATCTCGAAGTCATCGGCATCATCGTACTTGATCTCCAGACGATAATCCTTGACATGAGGATACAAGGAAGCCTTGAGCATACGGACGACCTTGAAATCCATGATCTCGTCGTCGGTGATGAATTGAGAGATGCCGTTGCCAGCACGAGCGAAACCTTCGACCAAGGTGTGTGAAACGTCACGACCAACACCGAGCACAAAGCAACGGGCATCGACCTTCTTCTCGTGAATCTGGCTGTCGACGTAAGAGAAGAGTTGAGACTCGGCATAGATTTGACCATCGGTAAGAACAACAAGCTCCAGAGGCATGTCAGGGAGATGCGACTCAAACGCAGCCTTGACAGGGGAAAGGAGTTCTGTGCCACCATAGCTGGCGGTAAAACTCTGGACAAAGCGAAGAGCTTGGTTGAAGTTTTCTTGATTGTAAGGAACGCTCTTTTCCCAAAGGAAGCTGTGGCGTGTTCCGAAAGCACAGATGTTGAAGCGAACGCCGGGCGGCAGAGACTTAAGGAATGTCTTTAAAGCAGCAACGAGGGCAGTGTTCTTTGCGCCTTGCATACTACCACTCTGATCTGCGATGAAGATGATTTCCGGTCTAATGGGCTTGAGTTTGAACTGCGGCACAAATGTTGTCATGAGAGCTTGGCGGCCAGGCAGAGAGTGCTTTTCGAGAATGGCCTTTGGAGAGCCGACATTGTCGATCAGGATTTGCAAGACGACATCCGTAAGAAGCTCAGTTGTGGGAAGTACCAGCGAGGCTGACGCCTTTGACATGTCAGGGATAGATCCAAGTGTGGCGGACAAGACACCAATGTCGACGGCGATAGGGTGGGCAGAGGGACACTGAACTTTGCGAATGGCAGAACCTTCCATGTTGATGTCCACAGTGACCTTCATACCTTTGACAACGGCCGAGTCAAGTTGGAGGAGTCCACCAGGGTAAGAGCCGTAGCGTCGAGCGATCGAGCTTGGCAGAACGTAACGCAAGCCGTCGATCTGAGCATCGTGCTTGAGTTCAGCTCCGTAGGTGATGTCAACCTGGATGGAAATGTTGGCAGGGATGATACCAAGGGTGACTCCAAAGACGCCAGTGGGAAGAGATTCCAGGAGGCCAGCAGTTTCGCCTCTTCTGACAGCGTCATCAAAGGTCTTGCGAGCTTGCTCCTTGTGCTCAACGTGGCCTTTAATGACCTTCTCACCGATAGTGCAGGAGAAAGCAGTCACGGCGACACCATCATAGAGGGGGAATGTGTAGCGAGTCTCAAAAAGTTGGTCTCCAGAAGGGTTTGAGAAGGTTTGAGAGAGGTTTGTGGTGTAGTAGAGAGGGGTGATGGTAGTGTGTGAGTCCAGTTGAACCTGAGGGAGGTAGGTGCGTTGACCATAGGAAGCTGTGTAGTAACAGCCACAGATGTGGTTACCACGATCCCACATGATGCTGCACTCTTGATTGGAGATGAGATGAGATGAGATGAAATGAGATGAAATAAAAAGATCTGAGAGCTTGGAGGACTATATAGGTTGATGGGAGTTGGGGAATGGAGTGCAGAGTGATTGCTGCCTGATTCTGCCACGTAGGTACAAAACAGTGTGAAAGCGACAAGTATGAAAGACAAGAGAGAGGTGGAAGGAAGGAGCTAGACCTACGCTGCGTGTTGTTGGTCCCATAGTCAGACAGTGACGTTTCGTATCTGAGAAAGTCACGGGTTGCTGCCTATAGTGTAATGAGATACTGCCAATCTAGCTTACGTACGTATAAGTATACTTCAAAAATTTGGCTAAGGCTGCAAGATAAAGGATCAAGGGACGAATGCCTAGAGTCTTTGAATAGCGGCAAGACAAGCAAGCGGTGTCTGGAAAGGAAGAGAAAGGCTGGCTGGAGCGGTCGCGGCTGAATCAGCAGATGCCAAGACGGGGAACATCTCCGCAATTGATGGCAAGTCCGAGCTCCGGGACCTTCACATGCGAGTGACGAGCGACGACGACGCGAGTGACAGGAACAAAGACATCACATCATGGCGCCAGCAGTCGTCAAGGACGAGGCTACGTCCACAGCCAAGCGCAAAGCCGAGTCGCCCGATGAATCTGTGACGGACAGCAAGCGCTTCAAGTCGTCGTCGTCACCCACACCTACCCTGGCCCACGACACTGGAGACGCCGTCCAGTCTACAGCACCACGCGTCGTACCCTTCCCAGAGAAACCCGCCGTCATCGAGGAGCGCAATGGCGAGATCGAGTTCCGAGCAGTCAACAACGACGGCGACCACGAGAGCTACATCATCCTGACAGGCCTCAAGTGCATCTTCCAGAAACAACTGCCTAAGATGCCCAAGGACTACATTGCCCGCCTCGTCTACGACCGCACCCATCTGTCCATGGCCATTGTCAAGAAGCCTCTGGAAGTCGTGGGTGGCATCACATACAGGCCCTTCAAGGGCCGCCAGTTCGCCGAAATCGTCTTCTGCGCTATAAGCAGCGATCAGCAAGTCAAGGGTTACGGCGCACACCTCATGTCGCATTTGAAAGATTACGTCAAGGCCACCTCGGATGTCATGCACTTCTTGACCTACGCCGACAACTATGCCATCGGCTACTTCAAGAAGCAAGGCTTCACAAAGGAAATCACTCTCGAACGACCGCGCTGGATGGGTTACATCAAGGATTACGAGGGAGGAACAATCATGCAGTGCAGCATGCTCCCCAAGATCCGCTATCTCGAGTCTGGACGTCTACTC